>JANHFR010004379.1:140445-152479 GCA_032468015.1 Mimophis mahfalensis
GAGAGAGAGAGAGAGAGAGAGAGAGAGAGAGAGAGAGAGAGAGAGAGACAGGGTTTGTGACCAGAGAGGGGAAATAATAAAAAAAATGAGGGAAATATAGGAGGCAAAGAAAGGAAATTGTTCCTATGATGCCATCATTCTTTTGAGCTTTTTTGCCCTGTCTGATACTCTATGAAAGAAATTTTATTCTAGAGTTTGTGTGAACATAATATCTGCATAATGTAAACTAAAATAATAAAGCATCCAGGCCATTAAAGAATTTTTAGTGAGGATGGGGTTGTGGATTTTCTTGTGGGCTTTTTTGTGTGTGCATAGGAGGGGAGTTATTATTGGGTCATCTTTTATTGGGATTTTGTTTGTTTGTTTAATTAAAATACTTATTTTCTATTTGTACAGATCTTTTCCTAATAATTACTGGGACAAGTTTGTGAAACGGAAGGTAGGTTCCTTAAAATTTTTTCAAAATAAACATATTAAAGGTAGTAACCCATGTTTGATCATAATAAGTGTATATTGGATTGGTCCAAGATGTTACTGCAGAATATTAGGAACATATATGCTCCAAAAACTGTCTCTGGATGCTCCCCTGGGGATTTGATTATTTTTAGGAATTTGTTATGTTTGAATGTTCTCGCTAGGGAGATTTTTTCCCCTTCTTTCAATCTTCCCTTCCTTTGTGTGAGAAAGCAGTCTTCGAAGGAGCATCAGCTTTTAAACGCAAACGTTTTTTAAAGCTTAGTGAGAACTGCTTGAATTAAAACATGGTTATTTCATATATATTTTTCTTGAAGGTAATCAACAAGTATGGTGATTTATATGGAGCAGAGCGCATTGCAGAACTCTTAGGTCTGGACAAAAGTGCTCTGGATTTTAGTCCAGTGGAACATACTGAACCAGATGAAGCCTCTTTTGTTTCATGGTATTGTTTGCCTTTATATTTAATAAACTGAAATGTATTAAAGTAATACAACTGATTTTTTAAAATTTGTTTTATTTTTATGTTTGGACAGCCCTGTGATGGAAATCCGAAGTCTTAGCAATGCAATCCTATGCACACCGAGTATGTGTTTGTGCCTTACAATGATGATCTGGAGAGTTTTGTGCTGTCACAAATTAAGTTATTATTCAGTTCATGGATCTCAGAAACCTAATAAGAACAGAATATAAATAGCAATACTGTTATTGCTGTTATACATTTGAGGTTCATTAATTATTTGGACCAAAATATCTGTTTTTAATATGGTCTGTTTTGAGAGAGGGAATATTTTAATTATGTGTATGCATAGTGTTAAAATGAGACAATTGTTGGTGATCTACAATTATACTTAATCAATCGCTTACCTCACGGGCTAATATACCTAACCTTAATTATTTTTTAAATGCTAGATTATTGAGCATCTTTGTTTTGAGTTTGTAGCGTTACACAATAAGTTATAATTGTCATTCTTTCTAATAGAGAAATCACTTGCAGATTGCACAATATAATATAAATTTGCCTATGGATTGTCACTTGGGAGCATATCGCTATACATCAGTGACTAATTATCTTTATCCAATTTCTTTTGACCAAAATTGCTTTGAGAAACATTAGGGAGATATAGTCTAGATGGGAGTGTAATATTACCTTGAAACCAGAGAGCTGGCCTGATTCATTACAACATTATTACAAAATTATCACATGTGAATGGGAACACAGATTTTTGTTGTTGTTGTTATTTTATATATACACACTGGACCTGAAGTATTTTTGCCTACCATTTGTAATATTGTAAGTAAGTTAAAGAGATCTACCGGTATCATCTTAAACAATAGCATGTAACTGGCACATAAAATACCTGATTTCTTCTTTTAGCTTCATTACTTTGACATACATACACAAGTTGCACTACAGACAGTAGCTTCTCTTATGCTCCTGTGAGGAAAACACGTGCCATTCCCACCCCCACTCCTAAGATTTCTATTTTTCTCCTTTCCATACACATTCCATCTCCCCTCAGAATAAGACTTCATTGGCTCGTTGTAGAAATTTCTCCTCTGAGATTGTTTATTGAGGATTTTGTATGACTCAAATTCTGATGATTCTGTTAAGTCCGCAGATATTTTCCTATTATACTGAATGATGTTTCCTTGACTACATAAAGAACCAGATCTCAGAGAGCTGAAACTTCTGTTAGTATATATGTTACATTGTTTAGACATAATGTTATCATTCATCTAAAGGTCACTTTGCTGAAATGTTTGCTTTCAAAAATATATCCAGTAAACCTCCACAAAATTCTGAAACATTTTAGTGGACACACTATCAAGAAGAAAGCCTAACAAATGGGGGGGGGGGGGAGTTTACATTATAATTAGTGGATAAATATATACCTTGATTAATTTCAAATTATTTTGTATATTACTAGGTTAAGTTCTATTGATGCAAAATATCAAATCTGGAAACTCGGTGTAGTTTTCACTGATAATGTAAGTTAACAGTACTTTCAATTTTTTAAAAAACAATTCTTTGCTTTATTATTCTTTCTTAAAGGAAGCAAGCTTTATACTCATGCATTCTCTCTTACAATATTGCTCTAATACAGTGGTTCTCAACCTTCCTAATGCCGTAACCCTTTAATACAGTTCCTCAGGTTGTGGTGACCCCCAACCATAAAATTATTTTCATATACACCTGTATTTGTATTGAAATATGTGTTTTACAATGGTCTTAGGCGACCCCTGGGAAAGGGTCATTCGACCCCCAAAGGGGTCCCGACCCACAGGTTGAGACCCACGGCTCTAATATGAACTTAATTATACAAGCATAAATACCCAAATGATAGATGTCATCCTTATAAACTTTATGTAATTTTTTGAACATCTGTTTTAAAATGAATAATGGGGGAAAAAAGGGAAGTGAAGAAAATATACGAAATCAATGAACAGGAGAAATGAAACTCTTAATATGACATCAGTTAAGGAAATGATTTTTTGGGGATGAGGGTAGAAGTTTTATTTTCAGTATGGCAACAAAGCCAGAATTAAAAGATAGCATATTGATAATATTATTTGAGCAATGGTCAGTCATAAATAATCTAATATGAGCAAGCTACTGATTCTTTCCAATAGCCAACCTATTTCAGTTTTTCAAAACTGTTTAATATTTTATATATTTTAATATACAAAATATTAAACTATTTTGCATATTCTGCGACATTATATAATGATTTAGCTAAGATATGCTTCTGCATAATTGTTTTCTTGCCCTGTGGTCTTAAGAAGCAGCCTTGTATACTTTTTAAAATTATCAAGTCGAATTTAGGAATAGCAATTATATGTAATTTTCACATTCTTCTTTCCATTTACCTTGATGTATAGATGAAGACTGTAAAAACAGAATACATGAGTGGCTAAGGGATATGGCAAGAGGACATGTCCATAAGCATCAAGGCTCCTCCCTATCTGGAAAGGCTTTGTTTGGCTTAGGGCTAGATCCTATTGTAAGAAAAGAGGTTTAACTCATGTAGTCATTTCTATTTGCAAAAAACACTCTATACCTATATGTAAATGTCAGAGGTGGTATTCAGCCAGTTCCAACAGGTTCCAGACTGGTTTGGAGAACCAGCAAATACCACTTCTGATTGGCTGACACTAGCAAATACCACCTCTGATTGGCTGACAGCATAGGCATGCCCACTAAGCCACGACCACAGAGTTGGTAGTAAAAAAATGTGAATCCCACCACTGTGTATATTCTAAGAAGAGTATAATGCACACTTGTCTCTTCCACAATAGTCTTGTGTCTTTGGTTAATCATTTATGTAACAGTTGCCAAACTTACTATTAGTATTAATATAATCTAGAAGGATTCAATTTTTTTGGTCATTGACCTATAAGCCTCTTTGTAGGCATTTTAATATTATAGCCCAAAAGTGTTTTATAAATGAAATGTAATAATAAGAAATAGTATAATGCAAAGAGGAAAAATAGCAGTGGTTCTCTGACATTTAACCTTTTCTGTAGTCTTTCTTGTACTTAGCCTGGTATACAACCATGTCCATACTTGGCCACTACAACAACTTCTTCTTCGCTGCTCATTTGCTCGATATAGCTATGGGTTTTAAGACCTTACGTACCATTCTGTCATCTGTAACTCACAATGGCAAACAGGTTAGTTACTGATAATATAATTCATGTCTTATTATACAATTGTTACTAAAATTGAAATATCATTTAACTGGCTGCGACTAAGAATGCTTTCAAAAGGGTAAAGTGCAATGAAAAATTATAATGCTGTAATTTAAAAATACACTGTGATCAAATGAATGAGGAATATTAAAAAATCACCAGCTACTTATGAATCTATATCCCTAGGCTATGTTATTTAAAAAAAGCAAATGGGGAAATCAAAATTCTGAATTCTACATTTTTTTAACAAATTACAAAAAGTTAGCATATCAGTAAAAATCTTGAAGTCTAAAGTCTAGCTTCAAGAATACTATGTTTCAATGTGTAGATTGTTACTTTTACACAAGAAAACATTCAGATATTACCATTTTAAGGTAATAGTAATAGATTTTTCACAAAGCTTCATGTGCTGTGTATCGTAGCTTCAAAAAAGAGGCATTTTTGTCATTAAAATAATAATTCTAGTAAGAACACAAAAATATTTACCGTATGTAAACAGACATACATTTTGATTACATAATTAGCTAAATTAAGGAGTTTTCTCTGCATTATAAAAAAATCTACATATTTATATGGTTTAGAAATGTCTGCATTTAATTTCTTCTAATGTTTTCAGATTTTTCTTCTAGATGGAAAATCACGTTCAATCATAAATCTTGCTAAAATCAAGACAGAGCAGATGTAATCCACATAAGATATAAAATGTGTAACTATAAATCTGAGCCCTGCCTGTCTGTTGTAAACATTTTCTTAGCTAGATATTGATGATTTTATAACTGTATAAGAATTGTGTATTTTGCTACTAAACTTTTCAATGTTCAAATTATTGCAGTATTTATCATAGGTCAATCATCAGTGTAGCTGCCCAAAATCTTCAATTTTTCATTAAATTCAAAAATAACTTCCACAATTGAAATTCCATTCTTTTTATTACTTCAATCATGTTTCTATGATTGTTTATCAAAAAGGAAACTTTAATATCAAATGAAATTATATAGTTTCCCACCCATTTTTCCATCAGGTATGCTTTGTCCAAGGAGCATGATTTAAATCTATTTCTACAGCAATTTATTATCTCTCAATTGTTCTTAAGCACTGAAGCCATTTCAATACAGGCTAGCTGACTGAAAGAGGTCTATCTATATTCCAATAGCAAAAAATGAGACTTTAAATAGAGTGTGCAAACTATTGTACGCTACCCTTAATTTTACAGGCTAGCAAAATAATTTTTAGGATTTAGATTAGAGCCCTAGATGAAAAAAGAGATGTCAGATGTTCAAACTGGCTCCAGAAAAGGCAAGGAACA
Organism: Mimophis mahfalensis; assembly: GCA_032468015.1. Lineage (NCBI taxonomy): Eukaryota > Metazoa > Chordata > Lepidosauria > Squamata > Mimophis > Mimophis mahfalensis. Next base: position 145,919 of record JANHFR010004379.1, read on the forward strand.
CAGTATATGTTGAATAATTGAAAAAGCCAACGAACAAATGCCAAGACATATTTAGTATGTACTTCTACAGAAAAGCCTTTGTATCAATCACATCAAGCTGTGGAATGTGCTCAGAAACAAGGAAGTCCCAGGATGTTTCATTGTACTCATGGGAAATTTATATACAGACCAGGAAACCACAGTACAGACACGAAAGGGTGGTTCCATGTTGGCAAAGCAGAGCAACCAAGCTTTATACTCTTCCCATATTTCTTCAATTTATATGCTGAATCTTTGTAAAGGGAAGTTGGATAGGAAGAAGATGAGTATGGTTTTAAAACTGGAGGAAGAAGCATCAATGATCTGCACTATTTAGTGACAGTATCCTGACAGCCAAAAATGCAAAAGTCAAAGAGCATAGTGAAAACATGTGACTAAATTCCAGTATAAAGAAGACTAAATTATTGAGAACCGATGGAATAACCAGCCTTTGAATTGGCAATGGAAATATCAAAATGGTGGATAGCTAAGCCTTTTAGGGCCAGCCATCAACAGTAAATGAACTAGCAATTAAGAAATATGCCATAGACTACCACTCAATAGAGCAGCCATGACCATGAGAAAGGGGAGCGACACAGTTACAGAGGCAGTGAGTGTAGTATTGGAAGATAGAATATATCTTTGTGTAATAGAAAAGGTTAGGAATAGATCACCTTGGAGTAAATCTATGAGGTTGCTAGGATCAAAAACAATTTCATGACAGATAATCAGTCAATCAATTGTGCCTGGCCCCTGCCCCTAAAAGTTATTTTAACCTGTTGGTGTTTGGCTGCAATGAAGCATACTTATATATTAATTACAACTGATACCAAATGAAAGAATCAATAATAGGGGAATGAGATGACACTGCACTTATTTTATTTAGCATAAGCAGTTTAAAAGAGTTAGTCACATTCCTGCTCAAATGGTATTTACAATCTCCTATTAGGCCAAGAAGGTGAAGGTGAAGTTTTCCAGACTTAAACTGCAGATTTTTCAATGCAGCATGTAGTAGTAGTGATGGGGTATATATATTGCCCTGACATCTGCTTGGTGATTAATTCTGCTAAACATGATCCTCCAGGAAAGATTTACAAGAGCCTTCTTAATCACCAAAAAGCTAGCATAGTTACCATGACAAAATTTTGTTAAGTATTTTTATCCTAGTTTCTTGATTGAGTAACTTGTTTAGTATATTGTGGGAATGGTGTAGGTATAATGTGTCTTGATTTCAGCAAAGCATATGAAAAAGGACATTATGACTTTTTGATTAGCAACATAGTTTTGTGTAGGCTGCATGGCATGACAATTAACAGGATAAGTAGCTGGCTCGAAGCTGACGTTGAAAGTTCATCAGACTAATACTCATCCGCCTAGAATGAGATACTGAGTGGAGTATTCAGTTCTGGATGTTCAACGTTTAATGACTTGGAGGCAATCAGAGGGAACAGGAAGAGCTGTTCAGTCTGAGGAGTTCAAAAGCTGGGAATAGAGAAGAGTGAATAAAGAAGCAGTGACTTCTTGAAGGATTACATCCTGAGTTGTGGGTTTGCAAAGATCATGTTTTGAAGAGCTGTTGACAGCAAGGAGTAAAGGACCTGAGTGCTAATGGATACTGAGTGGTGTGTCATTCCTTTTTGAATTTAATGTAAATCTGCCTGGTTTTAGGAACCAATCCTCTCAGCCAATGTGTAACGTGTCCCAGGAGTTAAACAAAGATGTCTGAGGGGATAAAAAAATGTTTGTGAAGAGTTAATAACTGGGTTCATTAAAGAGCCCAAGAAAAGAATAAAGTGCTCTAAGAAGGCAGGGGGAATGAATACAAGCAGGTTGGTTGCCTTCCTTCCTTAAAGCAAGTTGAGTAAAACAAGTTGCATTTTCAGTAAATGCAAATTGGTTGAAGGAAAAGGTAAAGGACTTGGGCCATGAGTGGACATACTTCAATTGATGAGAAAGCCAGCCAGAGGGTCAGGTGCAGTAGATGAGGGTGCACAGAAATACACAGAAATGCTCAAGGTGCTTGGTGAATGAGAGGTCTGAAGTAGCATTCTCATCAATTCTTCTGATCCAATTAAGAATAACCCATTTTCCCTTCAAATATGTTCAGCTGCTATGCTCAGTATTTCAATTACTCAAAGTAAGCAAAATGTTAACAAGTAACAGCTCTTGGCAACGAATGAGTGTAGGGCGTGTGGATATTTCAACCAAACCCCTGCAATTCATTTTCATCTGGTGCTGATTTAGTAGGTGAATAAAAATGCCATATCGGATCTAAATATGTGACTGTGCAACCAACCATAGTAATAGTAATAATAATATCCCATGACATCCTGAATGCAAAGATATTAACTAGATATTTTACCCAGGTCAAGAATTGCACTCACAGTGTTCGTTGGTGGTTCTTCCTTGCGGGATTGTGTGTGATGCCAAAAGGAACCAGAATCAGTCCCTGGTCTTGTACTCAAATTTTCGTGACTCATTGAATGATGAGATGGAGGGAATTCTTATTAAATCTGAAGATGATACAAAATTGGGAGGGATATCTAATAGATAGCAATAAATTTGAAATTCTGGGTGGGGTGGAGAAATGGTCTGCAAGTAACAGAATGAAATTTAACAGAGATAGCTGAAATACTACACTCAGTTAAAAAAAAAGAAATATACATTACCTAAAATATTTTCAAAGAAGACCTTGGAATAGTCGCTGATTGTAAACTGAATGACAGCAATGTGTTGTTGTTACAAAAAGAAGGTGAATGCAAATACATATTATAACTGAACGTTAGAAAAGAAATTTGAAATAGAAAAAGCAGTTTGGCAGTGGAACTACAGAGCAACATGGGCTTCTTTTTACTGAAAATGTTCAGTGGAGCCATTTGCTTGAATTGCTTTACTTTTAATTCTTACCTGCATTAAGGAAAGGATTGGAGTCCATGGTTTAAACAGTGGTGCCCAGCCTTTTGGGGACCAAGGACCAGTTTCATGGAAGATAATTATCCATGGACTGGGGGGAGGATAGTTTCAATTTTGCTCCCTCGCCCAATGCTCACTCCAGCTGTGAGTCCAGTTTCTAACAGGGACCCTGGTCTAAATGGCCCCTTTCAACTCTGAATGTAGGATGCAGAGAGAAAGTTGAACGAATGTAAGTGACAAATTACTAGTGGGCAATTAAAAGGACTAAATAGATATAGAATTTAATAAATATAAACCTTCATATGAAAACAAGTCCCCTGGTATAGAACAAGGGTTATCTGGCTTAATAGTAGCATTTATTATAATTTCATTTAAACCCCTTGTGTTCATAAAGGAGAATTCCAAGAAGCTGGAACAGGGTAACAAAGATGATTAGGATGTATTATAGAGGGAATCTGAAAAAGTCAGGGATGTTTAACCTTTGGAGGAGAATACCTATTTTGCAGAAAGTGGAACTAGTAACTTCAAATTACAGGAAGACAAGTTCAGACTGAAATAACTACCTATAAAGATGATGGATGCAGACATCTTCTGGGGATACTTTAATTTGGATTTTGCACAGAGCAAGGAATTGAACTGCCTAAATTCCCTCCTCCTCCAATGTTATGATTTTGTTATTCCGTATTATAGACAGAAGAAAGCCCCATCAAGATTCTTTCATTTGGAAGCTCTGGTTCAAAGTGCAGTAAAGCTTTGATCCCTTAACGAAATTAGCCTACCATTCCATTTAAAATAGGCAAAGCCTGGAAATTGAATAATGCTGTAGCAGAAGTCAATGCTGAATTATCTGCTTTTCCAGTAAATAACTAGAGTTATACTCCTGAAACATCCAATATGAGGAAATTCCTACATGCAAAATCACTACTCAGTTAACCCAAGAGTACATATATGTTGATCAAAACAATGACACAATCCTCAACCACAGGGGATCAGATAGCTAGAATACATAAATAAATATGTTTTTGTACTAATTCATTGTATATCATTTTGCATTATACATGAATCAACTTTAATTCAGGTGAGAATCTACCTAGTCTTGTTTGTTCAGAAAAATCTATTTGGCCTTTCTGCTTAGAAAAGATCTCTTCACGACGTGACCACTGAGGCAAAGGCCAGGGTAGTACCCTAAAACTGTGTGTGCCTTCTTTTCCTTCCTAAAATCTCACAAATCCAATTGACAAAGCGTATAAATGTGTTCAGTCAAGCATGACTACAGCCTCTCTCTAAACTGTACAGGATTTGAAGGTTGAAGAGGAAGGCCAATTGTTCCATGCATCACTACGTGGATAGATTATAAAATCTGGTAAACCAATGCTCTACATAAGAGCCATTCTTTTCCATAGGAGAACTACGGAGATATTTCTTTGCTATATTAACTAGGTTTCTGGGTTGGCATAGTAATAAGTAGTCCCCAGCATTGCAAAACAACATACCTGTCTGTTCTGCTTAATATAAGTACTAAAATATGTTTATGTGTGCTAAAGGATTACAAATGAATTTCAGAATTGAATACTTGCAAGCTCATTTATTTAGATTATTTCTACAAATCATTCAAAGGAGTTGCTGCATAATCATAGGGCAACAGCTTAGAGCAACTTGTGAAGCAGCTGTAGGACCATTGCTAGACACAGTTGCTGAAATGATTCAGACAGGTGCTTTCTCATGCTCCTGGGCATTATAAATCAAGCTTTTCAACTGCTTTGCAAATGAATGCTTCAGTGCTAGCTGTGATTTAGTAGGAGTAACCTGAAATTAACCCCCAATCAGCTCAATGTCCTTTGCATATATGTTGCTAGGTTTCTGGAAGTGTCTACTCCTTATCCCTGGGACACATAAATACTGAAGTTTATGGACAACTTGTGAGCTTTTGAATGAACAGTTTAGTTGCCTTTGGTTTGCCCCTTTCAGGCAGATATTTATGAAAACCTAAATATGGTTGTTGCATAGAGAATTGCAATGGTATAGTTGTCCACTATATATGAAAGTTTGAAAGACAATTAAGAAGCAGTTAGAAAAGCTCAAAAGTACGTAGATTGGTTTAAGCAGCCATTGCACCAGTGTAAACTCAAATCTTGATTAGTTTAATATATTTTGAATCACCCAAGGTTTAAAATGCTCCGGCCTCACAGTGGAAATAAGTATCTTTTATATTATGGGCAACTTCTTAATGGTTGTTTCTTCTCTGCACACCCATTCACCATTTATTTTTTGTTGCATATATTATAGCTCGTGTTAACTGTTGGGCTCTTGGCTGTGGTGGTGTATCTTTACACAGTTGTTGCATTTAATTTCTTCCGGAAATTTTATAACAAGAGTGAGGATGAGGATGAGCCAGACATGAAATGTGATGATATGATGACTGTAAGTACTATAACAACTATGTGAATTGAAGATTAGTGCCATTAGCATTACAGGAACAACAGGCAGGTCTCAATAAAAACTATAAATTGAAATTATAACCCTTGATACTACAACATTTCAGTGAATCAAGAGTCAAATATAGTTGTTAACTGAAGACAGCTACAGCATAAGGCTACATTATACAAGTAAATTTTTTAATTATCTAAACTTAACGCTTTCCTGAAGCCCGTTCTCTGAAAACCTGTTTATTCTTGATTTTTGCTGTGGCCCTGAGCATGCACTTAGCGTGACTCCTGGGGACATCCTTTGGGATATTTCAGCTCTCCTAGGTAAACCGAACAGTAAATACAACCAGATGGGCTAATTCTACTTTATTGTAACTATATTAACAGAATCTTGCAAGTCTGAAAACTCAGATCTCCCGCAGCCACTTTTAACAGTCTGATGCGTTAGGAGAGATAAAGTTTCTTTCCTGGTCCATTAAGCAGCTGCGGACTGCTCCTTTTTTAATTTGATCATTCCCTAGGTAACATCTCTTTCCCTCGGCCCTCAGGGTCACTTCCATGTACCATTAAAGTAGGTTCTTTCCTTCGAACAGTCCAGTGGCAACCAGGCAAGGTTCATTCCAGACGTGTGTGTGTGTGTTTGTGTCCGTCTGTCTGTCTGTCTGTCTGTGTTATTTTTGACCTATGTATCTAAAGTACTTAGGTTAGACTTGGTCCAAGCAGTCTGAAGAGTGTTTTCATCCATATCTGTAGTGGCCTCTCCCCTCTGGGTCTAAGAGTTAAATATAATTATACCTTGACATCAGAACACCTTTAAATCTCAGACTGCTTTGAATGGTGCATAGTTTACAATTTTAGGTTTCATGTTATTATTTGTTCAATACATTTTTAGTTATCTTACAAAATATTTTTTCAGCTATGAATTTAAGATGTATGCACAGCTATGTGAGCGGGATAGGGTGGGAAGTTACCCACAGGATGAGAAAAGGAGAGTATGGTGAGGCTGTAGAAGACTGGGAACTAAACATGTATCTTTGTCACACAAAAGTTTGTGTAGGCATGCATCCACAAGAGTGTTCCCTCAGACTCAGCTGGTAACTGATAATATCCTGAACACCAGAGCTATATTTTAATTTATTTTAACTCATTAGTAGGGCTTATTTTGTTTAATACTGTTTTAATTTTTCTATTGTATTAATTGTAT
>JANHFR010004379.1:183167-199741 GCA_032468015.1 Mimophis mahfalensis
TGTATGTGAAAATAATTTTATGGTTGGGGGTCACCAAAACATGAGGAACTGTATTAAAGGGTCGCGGCATTAGGAAGTTTGAGAACCACTGTAATAAATCATTCAATAGGTCCAAAATTTTATATTTAATTCTGTACATCTATTAGCTATGAAGCAGATTTCTAAAGACTAAAAAATAATGATAGTCAAAATTTAAGACCTTCCAGGGGGTAGAGTTATGTTTTTCAGAACCTAAGAAGGAACAGTATGCTTTGTATGTTCAAAGTTAGCATTTTTATCAGACTGATTCTTATTATTATATCCTCATTCCTCCTCAAGTCAAGATCAGGAATAGTTTTATAACTATTTGTTATCTTGAATGACAAAAGCATATAAGCATATAAAACTTCATATGCTGAACACAGACCCTGAAATTGTTTAATATGAAAAGAATAACTCAAAAATTATATTCCCTTTTCTTTTTCTGGCTCAACTTTTACTTAACCACTTACAAATTTATTCTAAAAAAATATGCATTTAAAATTAACTTCCTCTTCCTCTTTACATTCCTTCTATTGCACTTACTTTTCAACAATTTACTTTTTAAAAAGGACCATTTATAACTGATGTGCGTAATTATAAGTTATGAAATTGTACAAACGGAAAAAAACACCTGCTGCCTATTGCTATGAAAATCGATATATTATTTGAAAGTCCCATTAAATAAATCAAATTAGTAAGTCTCTGATTGCATTAAAACACTGTACTACTGCTACAATGCAAATTGTTCCAAAAATTTAGGAAAGCCCATTTCAACGTCCTTCCAATTCCATATTTAGATATTATTCCGTAAATATTTATAATGTCAATACAAGGCAAAGTTCTTTTTGTCATTTTGACCTATTGAAATCAAGCAAGTATACACTATCTGACAAATCCTTCCCAATATATTCACATCTACATCTAAGCCAATATAAGGAGTTTTTGCCAAAAAAGAATGCATCTAAGAGCCACAGTGGAGCAGTGGTTACTCCTGCTGATCACCAGCTGCCAGAAGTTTGGCAGTTCAAGTCTCTAAAGGTTGACTCAGCCTTCCAACCTTCTAAGGCTAGTAAAATGAGAATTGGGGGCAATATACTGACTCTGTAAACCACTTAGAGATGGCTATAAAGCACTATAAAGTGGTATGTAAGCCAAGTAGATACCCAAATATTTAAAAAATTCATGTACAATCTTATTTGTACTCAACATTGCGTTAGGCTAGAGCAGGGGTCTGCAACCTTACACTCGAAGAGCCATTTGGACCCGTTTCCCACAGAACTCGATGTCACTCACTCCCACCCAGTCACATGACACACACCCCAGCCACACATACCTAGGCATTGTGGCTTCTGGTATTTTCTTTTCTCTGGGAAACTGGTATCTGTGTGTGTGTGTGCTTGTGCCTCTCTCTCTCTCTCTCTTATCTCTCTATTTCTCCCTCTCATCTTTCTCTCCCATCTCTCTCTCATCTCTTTCTCTCTCATCTCTCTTCCTCTCTCTCTTTCTCCATCTCTCATCTCTTTCTCTCTCTTTTTCTGTCATTTCTTTCTCCCTCTCTCATTTCTCTCTCTCTCTCCCTCTCTCTCTCGTGTGTGTGTTCCCTCTTGAACAATTTCCCAAAACAAATGAGGGTTGAGGTTGGTTGGTTGTTTGTTTTTTTCTGATGTTGTTCTTTGGGTGCTTTTTACCATACAATTTCAATCAAGAGTCATTTCAGGTTCCCAGATAAATGAAGCTCTTTCATCCCCCCGCTGTGGCTCCCTGTCGGATGATCCCACTGCTGGCTGGCCCCGCAGCTCACCTTCCCCTCCCACTTGCCTGCCCTGAGAAGGGTGACGGTGGTGGATGGAGACTCGCTCCATATTCCAGAGCGGGAGCAAAGCATCCCTCTACTTGCCTCTTCTTCCAGCCCTTATTGGTGATGTGTGAACCTTGCGCTAAGTTTAAGTGTGCTGCACAAGGCGCTGCAAGAGCACCAAGCAGCTATGGAGGTGGCAAGAGGAATATGGGAGACGCGTGACTTTCTCTCTGCCATGAGATACTGGGTGGGTAGGCTGGCTGCGGTCGATACTGATGCTCTTGCCCCCTCAATGGCTGCCCACTGCTCTTGCAGTGCCTCGTGCAGCAAACTTAAACTTAGCATGCTTCGCAATAGGGAAGACTGTGTCCTCTCCTCCTTCTCCTGGAGCCCATTACGACACGGAGCATCAGCTGAAGCCGGCCCAGCCAGTGACTCAGAGCAGAAAGTCATATGTCTCCCCCAGCGGCTGAGGTGCACACAGCACCAACAAGCACCAGAAAAAGAAGCAAGTAGAGGGGCACTTCGCTCCCACTCTGGAATACAGAGTGAATCTCCATCCACCACCATCACCCTTTCTTCTCAGGGCAGGTGAAGAGTGAGTGGGAGGGGAGGGTGAGCCAACCAGTGATGGGATCATCTGACAGGGAGCTGGACAAGAGGGCCCAAAGAGCTGCCTGTGGCTCTAGAGCCGTATGTTGCCAACCCCCAGGCTAGAGAAAAAGTTAAAATTTTGAAAATGTAAAAACTACAATTCTGGAAAAAAAATCATAATGTCCAGATTCACACATAAGCCAAACCTAAAACAATTACATTATGAATGGCTCCTTACTCCTATTTACAAATGTACCAAACACATATTTCTTATTGAAATGTTTTGGCAATATGGCAAAAGTATTAGTTGAGAAAATGAAATATTCATGAAATACATGGAAAAATAATAAATTTATAAATTTATTTATAAATTTATATAGACTTTTTAACATTTTAAAACTCCATTGGAATTCAGATATGATCTGGCTGGATGAGATGTGTATATTTCCTCTATGGTTTATTAATTAATCAGGGAGGGAGAGAGGAGGGGTGGGAGGAAGGAAACGGTTTATGACACTTTCAACAAGAAAACTAAATGGGGAAGCTGACAGGAAGTCACTCCTGCTCCCACTTCTTTTTTCGCTAACTATGGTCATTCTGTTTCTCTGTTTAGGTAAGTAAATATCTCTAAAACAATGACCCAATGATTATAGGTTGCCTAGTGCCACATAAAAGTCAAATAGTAATAGGAGGTAAAAAATAATGATAAGATATGACATTGTTATTTGTAGCACTCCTTGGAAACATGATTTTGTAATATATATGAATAAAAAACATGGTCCACCTTGGTGATAAATACCTTTATAAATTAGTATTCTGCACCATTCTATTATATTTTAGTCATTCTAAAGGCAAGAAGCATATTAACTATGAATGAGATTTTTCTATTAATTAAAATTCCAATTTATTCTTTAAAGAGCAATATAAAATTAAAAACACTTCTTTTGTTCACAAGGAGACTTCAGATAAAGCCCTTTGGATTTCTGATTGGACATAAATTTGCCATTACATCATTTTTAAACTCATTAAAATTATGTGTTTTTAATGATGCATCCTCACTGCCACTTAACTTACAATGAGCATTTAAAATGCACCAATCATGTTTTTAAAAGAAGCACTGCTTCTTTAAAGACAATATCAATTAGATTCATAACTTTTTTTAAAAAAAATCCCATTTATATGCCGCCCTTCTCCGGAGACTCAGGGTGGCTTACAGTCTGTTTAAGCACAAATCAATGTGCTTAGCAATAGTCTTCATTCCTTGTATTGTATTTTTTCCAGTCTTTTTGACACATAAATCTTTAAATAAAGCTTTTCACTTTCTGACATTCATATTTTAGAATTTCCAGATTTAATTATTTGGTTCTATGAGTTGTATGTGACATACCACTGGATTAAATTGCAATTTCTATGTGCATTTCCCCGTGATGCTCCCAAAATTGTTTCTGAGTATTAGTGGAGCCACTAACATGGAGAGCAAGAGGGAGAAATGGGATCCCATGTGCGTCTATGTAAGCTAGTGAACTAAAACTTGAACAGTATTCACCAGAGGACAAACCCTGATTGTAATTATATATTATTTTTTGACAGATAAACTCAGAAATTGCAAAATCTTTATCCATAAAAGAGATGTGTTCAGTGTCGGTGCTTGTGGATATGTTCCGAATAGGTTCTTCCACCCCTACACCAATCTGCCCCAAACTTGCCAGGAACATACCTCGCACTCCGGAGACAAACACGGTGTGTGTGTTTGTGTGTGTGTCACAAATGCCTTTGTGCCTTTTTTCACCCCAAAAAAGGGTGCCAAAGTTGACACCTCCACCGACATTTTGCAGCCAAGCTCTACTGAGCATGTGCAAACGGTTACCAGGCAAGGCATGCAAATTGGAGGCTTTCCAGCCAATAGAGGCAAGGCATGCAAATCGGAGGCTTTCCAGCCAACAGAGGCAAAGCATGCAAATCGGGCAAATAATGCTGGGATAAATTGTCATAAATACCCAGGCGAAGCCAGGTTATCAGCAAGTAAATAAATAAAAGCATCAAGCAATCATATTAAAGACTGTAGACAGCATGAGACTTTCCAGGAGCTTTTTTTTTCATATCACTTAGGAAAAAAACCCTAAATAGTTGCAAAGAATATTCAACTTGTAGAGCCCACATCCAGCTTTTAAAAAGATCAGGAAGTAGGTGATATGAAACACTTCCCACTTCCTGACCCAATGGAAAGTCATGCTAACAATCAATATTACATTGGAAGTCTATATTATCTGACCCTTGTAGCCATTTTCTATGAACCAATAAAAATGTCCAGCTTTAAACAAGAAGGAATTCTTATACTCCAGAGTACAATGGTATCTGTGTTATATTCATCAATGAATCTGACTACAGATTCTTGAGCCTGTCATTACCTCTCAATTTACTTTCTCCAACCAAATTCTGGAGGGGATAAAACAGAATAGATACACAAGGTCACAAAGAGTCAGACATGATTTTGCTACTGAACAACACAAAGTTGCTATGCACTGTTGAAGAAAGGGCAAAACAGACAATATCGGCATATGCCAGAAAATGTTCTACAGTGTATTTAATTTCACAGGATAACAATAATGGGAGAGAAGGCAGTTCTACATTTTAATGCATGATCTTCTATACTAGTAGGGCAACAAGTGCACAACTCAACCAAAGAATATTAACATAAATCTCATTTATGAACTTCTCTCACAGGAATCAAAACAATGTAATGAATTTTACACTTGCCCAGGAATAGTGTTCTAAAAGTAGCAGAAGCTTTGCAATAGGATGACATCAGTTGATACAATCTAAATAAAACAATCTGGAAGCTGCTGAGAGATACACAGTTGAGACGGTTTCCTTTTGCCAGCTTTATAGTATAATAATATTTGGGTTCAAGACTGAAGCAGCTATACTTGAGAAAACTCCAATATAATAAATAGAAGATGGTAGAGGACAAAAAAGAACAGGGTTGACTTGGCAAAAACTTCAGATCCCCAGCTCCTATTTCAATTAATCCAGATTTTTTAGCCTATTGACCTGTTTGTTTTGCAGCTTAAATAGTCTTGGAGGAGAAATTAATTTGGATTTAAGTAGATATCATTGCTTTAGCTAATAGATTTATTTCAATTTTTGGAAGCCATTTGGACGTATTCATTTTTAATAGAAAATCAGGACAATCATCTAATTATATACCTCAAAGAATATGAGAGCAGAACTCTTTCTACAGCACCCCAAAGTTAAAATATCCTGGAGAGAAATGGGATCAGAAATATATGTGTGCAGTTTTTCATCTGGCCTCAGACTGAAAGAAAACAAGAAATGCCTCCTGCTTCCTTTCAGTAAGTACAATATCCTGATCATTTCTTTTATTTAAAAAGATTAACTAATACTTATTTTCTTTTCCTATATACTGAAGTCATTATTGTTATGCAGAGATGATCACATGCTCTCTGGGTGGTCCAATTTTTTTGTCAACTTCATCAATACAAAGGGACCTATTTCTTTATAAGAAAAAGGGTACATTTTGCATTGGGGCTATAGATATAAATGATAAATTCCTAAAAATATGTATTTCGTAACAGCTGTGTTGAAAGAACTTTAACTATAAGTAGGAAATGCTATGGTACAATCAAGTTGTTATGGCAACTAGAAGAGTCAGATAGAGAAAAAGACAAAGAACATGCACTGCTGTAATCCTGCCAACACCATAATCGTGTTATTAAAATTTATTAAAGAGCTGACATTCCTACAGCTGATCTTTTAAAAAAAATGCTTAATGATTACACTATTACTAGAATTCAGGCTGGCAATAACTGCCTGCCCTGCATTTAATTCAGAATGGGGTGATAATCCAGTGCTTGCCAAACATTAAAGTAAATCTACATTGTTCTAACTACCACTGAAAGGTTGCAACTTGCCATTCATCCAAAGATTTACAAAGAATGTGAAACCGAGTGACCAACCTCCAAAGAACCTGAGTCTTGACACTACCATTTTTCCCAACTTAAAACTGTTTGCAGTCAAGGAGATACTTAAATAGGAAGCAGCCTTATATTTATATCATGCCACTCAGAATGATTAAGCAAGCTTTGATGGTTCTCTAGAGGATTGAGGAAAAGATGTCAACAGTATGTTGATGACACCTGCTCATTATTTCTCTGTGATGTATCTGAATCAGGAGAGATTTTACATAGCCTATACCACTGCTTCAAAGAAGCAGTGGAGTGGACAATGGTCAATGAGAATCAATCAATAAGTCAATCCGAATGGCAACAAGATTGAGGCATTGTGAGTGAGTAATTTCCAGTCTAGCATTAGGTGCCTGTTTAAAATAGAATTTTATTCACTCTGTTGTTGACAATTTGCAAATGCTCCTGCATTCATTATTATTGCTGGAAGCCTACACAATTTCTGTAACCATGAGCACCTATTAACAGCTATGCTTTTCTCAGCTACTGTGATTCAAACAATGATAATCTCAAGACTGAATCACTATAACGCATGTAGAACTGCTCTGGGAACCAACCATGAAGCTACAGCTACTGAAGAAGCTATTTCATTATTTACTTATTTGGAGTATTTGTAAACTGTTTCAGTTATGAGACTCTTAATAACTACGGTGCTGCTTAGGGTTCTTAATTACATTTGCAAAAGATAAGCAGAGGCTGCTGGTCCTCTACTGAGCAAGATTCAAAATTCAAGTGTTAATTCAGAAAAATACCTTGAGGCTCAACTACAGGGAAAGTTTTGCTCTCCATAGTGCACATTGCAGACTGCTGATCTGTGGCAATTTTGAAGTGGGCTTTCTCTCTTGCCCCATGGAATATTAATTTACCAGAGCATGGCAATAGCATGTTTTAAGCATCTAATGCATGTTTTATATTAATTCCCTCTATTCTTTTTAATAGATAGTGTTTATTTATTTATTAACACAGTTTGATGAGGTTTGCCCTAAAAAGTGGTTGCAAATATTTCACACAATTACATTTAAAAAGAAGGGCTTTGTGACTGTGAGTGCTTATTAAGCTGATGTATGTTTTTCTCAGCTATTGTGATTCAAACATTGTTAATCTAGAGACTGGATTATTGTAATGCATGTAGAACTGCCTTTAGAACTGATTATGAAGCTACAACTGTGAAGCAAGTTTTGGAGTCAACTTGTACTTTTTATCAGTTAAAACCAGATCTCCCAAGGAAAAAAGATCAAGAACTCTGGCTTGAGAAATAAGAACCATATATTAAATATAGAAACAATGCAAGGAAAAAAATGGAGGCCAAATGAATCTTTGGTTAATTGTAGGGCAAAAATATCTTTGGTTCCCAATGGAAAAAGACTATCTGCCCAAAGAAAAAACAAATGCTCACATCATAGGTTTTAAAATAAGAACAAAAATCTTATGGCATTGAGTATATTTATGTTGGAAGGGGGGGAACGGATCAATAGTACAATTTTAAGGAAAGAAGGAAAATCTCAGGCAGACCTTTGACTTCTTGGCTCTGTCAGAACTGACTGACACTAATCAAATGGTATTCCAGTTAATGAATTTTATTATGGGTGCCATTTTCCTTTTTTTTTTTTTTTAATCTGGAAGGAACAAATTGAAGGTTGGACAAGACTTAGCAATCAGGGGACATAATAGGAACATATTACCAATTCCTTAGAAATAACTCCTTTTCATATAATCAGTGTAGGGACCAGATAATTCTTGCTAATGCAACTAGTGGAGAAAACTAGATTTTGACTTCTGTGCAATTCTCCATATGCTACGGTATTGGAACCAAATGTGCTCTTTCAGAAGTAACTTCAGCAAAATGAAGAAAGAAAGCACCATTACGCATTAATTGAGAACCAACATGTCTGAACAAGCAGATCTACAAACAATGACAATGTTGCCAAAAGGGTGACATGTGCGTGAAGATGGAATCACAGAAATACTACAATCATGTACTTGTATCAGGATACTTCCAAAATTAAAAAAGGACAAAGTACAGAAACATGAAGATCTGACAGAGCAGCAGTGTGTTCTTTTATCTCCTTCAAAAAGTAACAACAAGTATATTCAATACAATTTAATTTATGCAAACTCAGAGTATACACATCTATAGACCAGGTAGTATTACATTCTAGTCCATTACTTGCAATATTGCAAGGGTGATAAAATCATCTATAGCTCCTCCTATGAAACAGCTTTTCCCTAGGGATGAGAATGTGTCAGCCTCACTAGGTAGTCCAGACCAAGAAATCATTTAATAAGGAGACTAAAACTACTTTTATTGAGATTAGTTTGAATAAAATAATCTTGCAAGTCTGATTATACTTTCTCTTCCTTCTCATAGTTCAGTGAATTAGCAGGACTTTTATATGAGCCACTTCCATAACCCCTAAAGCAAAAATAAAAAATAAAAATAAAAATACCCATAACAATAAGAAAGTTACAATCAAAAACAATTTCTTTGGTGAGAAAACGAAACTGGCTATGTAGCTAACTTTAAAAACTGCTACAAAGCTTTATGCCGCCAGATAAAGGCAGAATGCACCAATTACCATTGCAAACAGGAGGAAGAATTGTTAAACTCAAAATCCACCTGAGCCTTCTATAATTTCGTAAATACCAAACTTAAAGACTCGAAAACTATCCCACCCCTAAAAGGGCCTAATGGGGAACACTGTAACTGTCAGAATATTGAGGCAATATCCTGATAGGGTTGTGTCAGATGAACAAGCCAGAAATGTAAGTCTGTTATTGTGTTGCTTTAAGACAGCCATTTTATGTACGTAAATGCAGTAAGTTGCCTGATTGGCTGAAAGAGGCAATTACTGTGGTAACTGAGATAAAGGGGCTGCTGGTGCTGCCTGTAGGTTTTGAGTCCTGGTTAGTTTGGCTTGGTGGTTTGTGATTTGCAGTTCATTACTGTTTTGGATTGCTGCAAACAAAGATTAGTAACAACTGAGTTACTAAATCGTGGACTGACTTGTGTGTATGATTTTGGATAACGATAAGGCCTATCGCAACTGTATACTCCCTGATCTGATATCAATTAATGGGCTTAGACGAACAACTGGTTGAGTTTGATCTACGTTTTGCTTCAATACACATTTAAATATTTTTACTGAACGCTGTCTCGCTTGTTATTTTGCTTCTGTTTGTGCTTAATACACCCACACGGGTGCTTCCAAACCCTGACAGTAACGATGAAGCTTTTAAAGCCAGTCTCTTCAATACATTCTTCAGCTCACTCTTTGCTGACAGCAATGGCTGCTGCCCCTCATTTCCTAGTCATACCATAACAAATTGTAACGATTTACTACATACTGATTTTACAGTAGATAACATTTAAACGGCACTACATAACCTAAAATCATCTCTATCTCTTGGCCCTGATCGATTATGTGCCTACTTCTGGAAAAAGCTTGCCACTGCCCTAGCCAAACCTCTATACACAATCTATGAGGTATCTTTCAGAACCAGGTCCTTGCCCGACTTATGGTCATTACCCAAGGTCATACCTATTGTTAAAAAAGGGAGAACCTAGTCTAGCAGAAACTTACAGACAATCTCACTGTGTTGCATCACCTGTAAAGTTATGGAATCACTTATAAACCAATCCACCACCCTCCACTTAGAAACAAACAACCCACTTTCTAACAACCAGTTTAGTTTCAGGAAAAAAATTGTCCTGTAAACTGCAACTCCTATACTGCAGAAACATTTGGACCACACATCTTGACCAGGATAAAGCAATAGATGCTTTACATAGACTTCTGCAAAGCCTCTGAATCAGTGGTGCACAACAAACTACTGTTGAAACAAAGTTCTTATGGCATCTCCGGATCCCTGCACAAGCGGATAGCTGTGTTCCTGTCAAACAGGCAACAAAAAGTCAAAATAGGGAGAGTCCTATCAAATCCGGCACCAGATAACGGTGGTGTCCCCAAGGCAGCGTTTTAGGACCCACACTCTTTCCGCTTTACATCAACGACCTATGCGAACGTATTAAAAGCAGCTGTGTCCTCTTTGCCAATGACGTAAAATTATTTAAGACCACTGACAATGCTGCTGCCCTACAAAGTGATCTTGACTATGTGTCAGAATGGTTGCGTAATTGGCAACTCCAAATTTCAACTAATAAATTTTCTGTCCTACACATTGGCAATAAAAATCAGAACACCAAATACAAGTTAGCTGGAAACGATCTCGTAGATGACCTAGGAGTGCTCATCTCAAATCATCTACCCTAAGTCCCAGAGCTCACTGTAACAGCATTGCCAAGGCATTAAGAGTTGTTAACCTAATTTTACAAAGCTTCTTCTCCGGTAACATTGTATTGCTAACTAGGGCATACAAAACCTTTGCCAGACCAATTCTTGAATACAGCGTGTCAGCCTGGAGCCTACACTGTATATCCAGTGGTGGGATTCAATTTTTTTCACTACAAGTTCTGTGGGCATGGCTTAGTGGGCATGGCTATGCTGTTGGCCAATGCTAGTGTCAGCCAATCTGAGGTGGTATTTGCCGGTTCTCCGAACCAATCCAAATTATCACTACTGGTTTTCCAGAACCTGTTGGAACTGGCTGAATACCACCTCTGTGTATATCAGACATTAACATGACTGAGCTGGTTCAGAGGTATTTCTTGAGAAGAGTACACCACTCCTCTACTCACAATAAAATTCCCTATGCCTCCAGACTTGAAATTTTGGTCTTGGACAATCTGGAACTGTGCAACCTGCAGTCCGATCTAAGCAGCGTACAAAAAATTGTCTGTTACAATGTCTTGCCTGTCAATGACGTCTTCAGCTTCAACCACAATAATACAAGGGCAAACAATCGATACAAACTCAAGGTAAACTACTTGAAACTCGATTACAGAAAATATGACTTCAGCAACAGATTGGTCAATGGCTGGAATGCTCTACCCGACTCCATTGTTACAGCCTCAAAACTTCACAGCTTCAACCTCAAACTGTCTCACCCGTGGAACTCATCTTAAGAGGTCTGCAAAGGGGGGGGGTATATAAGTACACCAGCATGCCTACCATCCCTGTCTTACTGTCCCCATTTATCTGTATTTACTTTATTTGTTCATGTTTATGTTCATGCTTATACTTCTTATCTTGTACATGTTTGACAAACAAACAAACAAACAGACAGACAAAATAAATAAATAAATAAATAAATAAATAAATAAATAAATAAATAAATAAATGTCATTTTCTTCTGGATTTAAGAGTCTTCAGCCCCTTTTGACTAAGTAATGTCGTTCCTGTACATCTCTATCAAGGCCATCTTATTTACTCTCTACACAATGAGCATTTGCTAAAATGTATTTATTTATCTACAATTGCTTTTATGTTGCTGTTACTCAACTAACTGAATAATGAAACTGTTAAAATGTTGTAATTATGGAAGGACTCTGGAGACTGGAATTGCATAAATGAAAGTTTTATCACAATGCTGTTTTACTGAAGTTACTGTGATTGGATGTATTTTTTGTTATTATTTATCTATTTTGCTGACTTATATTATGAAGAAATGACATAAAAATACCTTTAACTCACAAAGAAACAGTTTTAGTCTTCTATTATATCACCATCACCTTCATCATCATCTGGTTTCTCTGTAGATCATGTACATTTTTCTCATATTATTATCAAATGTAACCTCTTCATATATGCCAGTAAAATTTTAAAAAGGTAGGGCAGATTAACCAAGCAATGCAGCCATATTGTGCTTCTAGAGTCATTTGGCAATCCCTGAGGAATGACTAGCTTTTCACTTCATAAATAAGAAATCATTCAGATTTCCTTTCCTGAAATAGTTCCAAGGAGCTCTATTTTTCAAGTTTTAATGACAAACTATATACGTAAGGAAGGCTGAAAAATGTCTCTTAATATTTTTTTATCTGTCTAGAGAAAGATTCCACAGCTTTATGTTAAGCTCTTCTACTCTAAGGATTTTATTGCTTTTTAGGAGTTAATATCTACAGCTACATGAAGCTCTCTCTCTCAATTTTTCTTGCAGCTTTATGAGACAGACATTTTATTAAGTCATATTATTCCTACTTTTCCTTGTGGTTATTTTTTTAAATTTTATTTATTTACTACAAATGCTTTTATGCTGTATCCATCTATGAGTCTAAGGGATTTTACAACAAAGAATGCAGTATATAAAATTGCAGTAATTCACAAATTAACCAACAAGCAAACATACTAAAATTTAAGTTGCAACCATTAAACACAAATTATTACACCTTAAAACGAAAACAAATTTCCTTGCAGTGAAAAGCAGTCAGATTCATTGCAAATATCTATCTTGCCTAAATCATAAAGACACATTCAAAGATCCACATATTGCATTTAAATATTTCCTGAATATTAGACAGAAGTTTGCAATTCTTACATGTCATGGAAAATCATTCCCGAGAGAGGAGTTGCTTCTCTGAATGCTTACCTCTCAGTCTCCTGGACTTGCCTCCTAGGGGACTGGGGACTCGGATGTGAGTCTCCAGCCCGCTGGGGACAGCGCTAGTGCATTCCTTTCAATGTGTATTTCCCACTCTGTGCCCACTTACTCTCTTGTAAACCCTTCTTCTCCAATATGTCCTTTGAAATGATCTTCAAAGGAAGTTCAATTAAGAGTACGCTATAGTAGTCCACTTGTAAGGTGTGCAGTTAACAATAACAATATATATAATGGATAAAATCACAGCAAGAGCAGTCCGGTGGCCTAGAGGTTGAGCTCTTGCCTCACAATCAGGAGGCTGTGAGTTCGATCCTAGGTAGAGGTAGATATTTCTCTCTCTGGGCACACTGAGAATATATCTGTTGAACAAAATTTCACATTTGTGACAGGAAGGGCATCCGGCCAGTAAACACTCAGCTCCACTCAGTTGCCCAGACTCCAACACGCAATTATGGGGTCGTTAAATTATGGGGTCGTTAAAAGAGGATGAGAATAATTCTCTTCATTAGAAGAGAATATCACAGCAATCATTTGTGAGATGAAGGCCAGCACTCTGCACTCCATTTTAACCTATTTTCCTATTAAGAATTGTATACTAAATTAATCTAAATGCTAGGTACATTTAATTACATCACAAAATAATTAAATTAAAATAATTTGCCTTACATTTGCCTATAATATAAAAAGGATGATTAGAGAAAAAACATGTGATTCCCATCACTGTATTCTCAGATAAGCTAAGGCAATTTTTACATTTTAAATATAAGTTTAATTATAATAGACTGGGGAAATGCTTCGAACAATATACTCTGACCTTAGCAAACCATTTGAGAGTCCTTCAAGATATCCTCAGTAACAAAATGATTAAATACAGGCTAGAAGATCCACCTGTTATTGGATTCATAATTGTATGATTACAGCCAGGGAATACTCATAAATGGCTCCATAAAAGCTCAGGGAGTATTACCAAGTGGAATGCCAGAAGGCTCTGTTCTGGACCCTCTGTTGTTTAATACTTTTATTAATTATATGAATAAAAAGATAGAGGGCACCATTATCAAAGTTGCAGATGACAGTAAAGTGCAAGGAGTTGGCATTTTCACCATAAAATATCGAAACAGGGGAAAGTAATGGATTAAACAAGCAGAATGAATTTTAACACTGAGAACTGTAAAATCTTGCATTGGAAAAAATGAAAAGCTCAGGCATAGATTAGGGAATTTAGTTCAGTAACAATACCTGCAAAAAATGATCTGAATGTTCTAGGACAGGCTCTACTTCAATATCACCCAACAGGATGATGCAGCTGATAAAAAAGGCAAATGTTGTTTAGGGATGTATTAATCAGAGTAAAGGATGCAGCTATGGGAACTAACTGTTCCACTTTACTCTGCCTTGGCTAGGACTCACTTGAAATATTGTTCCCGGTTCTGAATGCCATGGTATGAAAAAGATTTCAATAATCTAGAGCAGCGGCACCAGGGACCAGTTCCGGGGAGAGAAGTTTTTCCATGGACCGGAGCAGGCGTGGTTTTGTGTGCTGCCTGCATCCTGTAGATGGAGCTTCACTTCTTTGCGTGGCCCAGTTTCTGGAATGCTGTGGACTGGGGTTAGGGGTTAGGGACCCCTGATCTAGAGAGAGTTCAGATAACGAGTATCAATATGATGAAAGAACTGGAAAACTTTCTCATGTCTTATGAGGAATGGTTAAGGAACTGGGAATGAGGCATGTATAAAGAAGAAATGGCTGGGATAAGATACCTTTCAAATATCCAAAGGTTACTTATATTTACCCTCTTTTGCTACAGAGAACATCAATGGATTGAAACTACAGGGAAATAAGATTCTGGGTATATATTAAGAGCAATTTCCAGATGGTAAGGGTTGTTAATCAGTGAAAAGTCTATCTCATGAAGTGGTACATTCTCTTCAGTTGAGGTCTTTAGAGACAGACCGAACAGCCATCTGTCGAAAATGCTTTAACAGAACCTGGATCAAGCAAGAAATTGAACTAGATCTGAAGTCCCTTTCAACAATTGTAGAAGTGTAACTTATTCAGAGAAAACGTACACTTCCTCTTAGGAAACAGAATAATAGTAACAGCAACATCATGAATATATAGCCATATATGCGTACAAAATCTTCCACCCAAATTTCTGATTGCTTGCAAAATTTTATCCAGTTCCCTTAGACAAAAATAATGGAACATACAGACTAAACCAAATGTTAAAATTATAGCTTTAGGAAAAATTTAATTCAGTTAGACAGTAATCATATATTCAGTTCACCAAATGGAATGATTTAAATTGAAATACTAAATAATTACTTTATATTAATACATACTGCCCTGAATGCTCACAAAGCAAGATTTTTTAAATATATATATATAATATGTATATATAATTGGCAAAAAAGAAAAAGAACTAAATAGCTGTTATTTGAACAGCAGATCTCCTTCAAAGGTATATTATAAATATACCTTCACCTTTTCTGCTAATTTAGATCATGCAATACACATGCACACACCCAAACACACACGTCTGTTACAAATTCAGTAACATATAAAAATGTTGTTCAATTATGTTTCCAAGGATATTAATGTTTGTGTGCATGAATGGACATTTTTATCTCGGTTCAAAGATCTGACTAAAGCAGGTAAGGCTGCACAGGCTACACAGTCCCTTTTTAAACTACCATTTGCAAAGTTTGGGTATCAGCCAAATTTTAGTGGAAAGCACTTTCACTTTTTCAGCTTCACTCCTGGAAAGTGAGTTTATATTCTTTTGTGGGGGCAGTTTGAGCCTCTTCTTTGCACGGCAAAGCAGCTTGTGTTTTGCCCATTCTGGTATGTGCTCAACAATGTGCATTCCTGATATATAAGCACATTTTTATGTTACTAAGTAATACGCCTTCTGTTTATCTGCCCAGGTTAAGAAAAAAAAGCTTATGAAATGAATTGGCAATTTACCATCACTTACAATTCAGAAACCTGACAGGTGACCATGGATTGTCTTGTGATCCCCAGACAAATAAAACGTAGCTTTTGCTTTTCTTCCATCTATTTCTGGCACATGGAACTTGTCCCTTTCAGAACTCATCTGATCCTTGGCTTTTGCTCTCAAAACACTTTGGTGAGTCTTTTCCCAATCTCACCAGAATCCCATAAATCCTTATGCTGAGCACACTGCAGGTTAAACAGTTCAAATTATTATTGGATAGAAACCAAAAAGACCAGCAGTCCACCTTCAACACCTACTGGAACCATCCATTCAATGCAATATGGATCCTTGATAGCTGCCAGTTTGGGTATCAGTCAGATCCTCGAGTATTCAGCTTCTTCTCCTCTGAATCCTTTCTGATCTTTTGGCATTATTTCGGGTGCTTTTAAGACTTCCTCTTTTCTTAAAAAAAAAAACAACCAAAGCCGTGCCTACCTCACTTTTTCCTATGAGAACTACCGTATATACTCGAGTTATATAAATAATAAATTTAATTAATAAATAAAAAATAAAAAATAAGCTGAGTTTTTCAGCCCCAAAAATGAGCTGAAAAAGTCACCCTCGGCTTATACTCGGGTCAGTGCTGCGGGTCGCCTGGAATGTTGGAAAACACAGAGTGGAGATTTAACTAAAAATTCCAAGGGGGTGGGGCATGTTGAGGGGGAAGCAGACACTGCCCCCCCG
>JANHFR010004379.1:225411-237560 GCA_032468015.1 Mimophis mahfalensis
GGGCATTAAAACACAACCAAGTACAAAAGTTAAAAGAATTAAATCCAACACGCCCTAACAGACAATTGATAAAACAAGCTCTCAGTCCAGGCCGGCTAATGTGAATAGCCAGGTTTTCAATTCTTTGCGAAAGGAGCAGAGGTCAGGGGCCATCTGGAGCTCTAGTGGTAATTGGTTCCATAAGGCGGGCGCCCCAACGGAGAACACCCTCCCCCTAGGAGCCGCCCACTGGCATTCTGAAACCAGCAGCACCCAAAGGAGACCCTCCCTATGGGAGCAAACCGGGCGGTGGGAAGATGACGCTGGCAGTAGGTGTCCCCTCAAATATTCCAGACCCAAGCCGTTCTGGGCTTTATAGGTTAAAACTCCTTTACCAAGTGAGTTCCCTGAGCATACATATGTAAGGCATAAAAAAAATATTAAGGGTATTCTATTGGAAGTGTGCCAGTATAAATTATTTCTGCATACTTCTGATATTTTGGAAAATTTGGATCAATATTCTACTCTGTCTAATTTTATAAAGGTTGTGTAGTATTTTGGAGAATATTCTGGTTATAGAATAAAATGAAATAAATCCAGTTTGCTTCCTCCAAGTCCTAATATATCAATTCAGTTATGTAAAGAAATGGGATTTGATATTTCTACTGATTATATTAAATATTTCAAGCACCATATACCCAAAGATATTTCCAAGTATTTGGAAATAAATATATTGAAATTTACATTGAGTATGAATATTGCAGTTTTTCCTAAAACTCCATTTTGGTTCTTCCACTTAGTGGACAATATGCAGCCATCACATGTTGTGGATTCTTACTTTCCTACATATATATTAACAACCTAAATAGTCCAAAATGTATTTTCTGACATACTATATATCTAAGGCCCTTTATCCATAATTAAAAACAACACCTTTGTCACTTGGCCTTTAACCATCAATTCCACTCCACAAGGTGAGAAGTTCATTCAGATGTATTATATCCTTACCTTTTTTCTTAATATCACAAATACAGAAACACTTATTTTTCTGTTTCTTTCACATAATTCATTAATTCAAGCTTATTATCATGTACTCCTCTTTTATATGCCTTGGTCATAATCAGCTATTACCCTCTGTCACCTATAATGGCTGGCTAATCAAGGCTTTCATGTGACTTTTTTTTTTTTATAATCACACAGAAGTAGCATACTGGGTTCTTGAAACATTTCCTGCTAATATTGAGTGCTTTGCCTAGTGTGATACAACCACAACCCAAAACTTGTTTTTTCCCAAACAGAGTCAAGCTAGTATAATCAAAAATTTCCTGAAGCCAATATACTATTGCTGAAGCCAACATATATTTCCAAGCACAACGTACACACAACAGCACTTATATACCACTTCACAGTGCTTTACAGCCCTCTCCAAGCAGTTTTACAGTATCAGCATATTGCCCCCAACAATCAGTGTCCTTGACTGACCTCGGAAGGATAGAAGGCTGAGTTAACTGACCTTGGAAGGATGGAAAGCTGAGTCAACCTTAAGCCAGTGAGACTCGAACTTCCAAAGAGATCTTCCTGATGGGGGATACATTATAGAGTGGGGGATACACTATACACTATAGAGTGGGGGATACACTATACACTATAGAGTTTTTGAATGGGCAAGAGGTTTTTCAGCTCTACTATTGGACCAAGCAAACTACAAAGTACACCAGCTTTATCCTGTTTTAAGTCATTTAATTACAAATATTTATTCATACTTTACTGAACAGAATCCTTTATTTGACATAGTTTCAAATTATTTTAAAACTAATGAAGAAAAGAAGGCAAAATTAAACACTGGCAGAACTGAGCTTTTTAGACGAGATGACATAAAAATGAAATATGCTACATATGCAACTATCACAGACTTGTGAAATTTGCCACTTTGGTGGTTACAATATGGAATAGTCATGTGCTCCAGGCAAGCAGGAGGAAAGCAAATTACAAGGCTAGTTGGCTGTGGAGAGACATGTTATATGCAAGGATGCCTGGGGAATAATTACTCTAGATTGAAAAACATTTAATTACAAATACATGCACTGGAAGAGAGACAGCAGAATAAGGTCAAATAAATTATTGTAGATTACTAGAGTAAGAGTACATTTTTTTATACAAATGCTGCCACAGTGACTTAGATATTCACTCTCATGCCTCTTTATGTTCTCTGAACAACCCTCTACATAGTTGCTGAAGGAAAAGCTTTGCCCTCACAAGTTAAGCAAGGTCAGAACTGGTTCAAATTTGGATAGGGGACCACAAAGAACTGCCAAGTCTGTATAGCAGACTGATGGGAAAATACCCAGGAGATGATAAGGACAGACTGTCGACAAGAAATTACATAGATAATTCCATGCAGGCATCAGCAGCTGCTGACTTAAAGAACACCTTATGGCTGAGGAAAAGTGAATTAAGTTACCAAAGCAAACAGTATAAAATAGAAATTTGAAGGCTGAATTCTTTGTAAGTTCTTTGTAAGGATAGATATAACCAGGTGTGTGTAAGGCCAACTTTCATAACTTAAGAATCTTGGCTAAGAAAAAAGTCCATTCACCTTTCAATGTAAAACTGAGTAGTTCATGTGAACTCTGAATTTGTTTGATTTTTTTTCTTCACAGTTCCTAAGGTCTCCCAAGGTTTTGCTGCCAATTTTAAACTCATCCAGTTTATAAAATAAAAACCTCCCCTTCCCTCATGAGGAAAAATGAGCTAAAAATCCTCTTCTTTCACCTGACATTGCTATTCTTCAAAAATCAAGAAAAGGGTACACTTTTTTCATTTCTCATCCCTGCATTGCATTTCTTAACTTTAGCAACTTTTAAGAGGTGTGGACTGAAACTCCCAGAATTCCTCAGCCAGTATTCTGGTTGAGGAATTCTGTGAGTTCCCACTTCTGAAGGTTGCCACGGTTAAGAAACATTACTATAAAACATCATGACTGTTTTTTAGTAATAAATACTTTCTAACTAATTTGTGGCATTTTATATGCATTTTCTTGGACCTCTTTCCAGAGAAGCCATTTCATTGAATTAAATAAACATGTATATGATAGAAATATATTAACCTGGTATATTGGAAAGAAATCCAAGGATTATGTTTCAATCATTATTTAAATTATTTATTGGAATTTCAAAATCCATTGAAATAAACAATGCAATGTGACCTTAAATCACATCAGAGGAGATTGCCATAACCAGCATCTTGTGTTTTGTGTCCAATGCTGCAATCTTTTGAATGAACATTCCAGGGTTGTCCTAGCAACCAGATGGTTCTACCTACAATCCCATCTTCACGAGAAGATTAAATCAAAACAAGGCTTTCTGCATTAAAGAACAGCAGAAACAATCTTTATTAATTTTTAAAAAAAAAACCCAAGCATTCACCCGTTCCATTTTTTCATCATTTCCAAATGAAATAAACAATTATAGGTTCATGTAATTGTTAATGTAAATGGTGAAAGTTAATTCTGCAGATGCATTATTAAACTCTGCTGTGACTGACTATACCAAATAACAAGAGCTTACAATCTTAATATTCACGATGTATTTCAGAAACAGATTGGAATATAGTGTGTTCATACTTCAATAAATTAAAAATTCAACTTTATTTTCAATATATCAGTGCTCAAAATAATATCTTTTTTCACTGATGTAGAAGTTATCAAAGGACAAAGAACTAAACTATGTGTTCCAACTGCTCTTGCTTGCCTGCTGCCTTTCACTGTTAGCTCTTTCCACTTTAAATAACTTTTAAATAAACATGCTTTAAAAATTATGACAACTGAAGCCACCTAATTACAGATTGGATACTTTATGATTTTCACAAAATATTTATATAAGGGCAGCTATAAACATGTAACAAAACAGTTTTCCTAGCAGCCCGAGGATAACATCCGAATGAATTCCAAGTGAAGCTTTGCATACATCACACAAATATTTAGTTTCTTTTGGATGAGAGAACATTGGAGATTTATGATATCTATGCAATGTTTGTAGTATTTCTGGGTAAGCAGAATTTATCCAGAACTTATTCAAGTAAGGAAAGGGATCTGCAGCAGGCAGCAAATATAAAGGATTACGCTCTGTTTTTCCTAACTCTAACTAAACCCCTAAATTCTTGTCAGAATTCAAATTGCAAAATTCCTTTTCTCATACATCTGTCATGCAGAGCACTAATTTCACGCTACTTTACAAAGATCACCTAATATATTCCTGTAAATAAACACAATGTACATTCACTAAATGTCATTATCAGTACTGTCATGTTCCCAACAATGTGCCAAGTAACACTTCAGTAAAAATCAATGTGATGTATATATTTCAAGACAACCAAATTTATTGCCTAATCCATATTTTTAAATGTCTTTAGGCTGCCATACCAAGGACTGGTGTTAAAGAAAATTCAAACCAACAGTTCAAGTTTCAGACACTTGTTTCCTTACAAGATGAGAATTATTATGGGGAAGATATGGGGAAGAGCGGAGAGAAGAATGCTAAATCTTCCATATATTTTGGGAGAAATCTTCACTTTGGGTTAGTTTTCACTCCTAGTTTTTGTGGCAAGATTTTTTTAGAAGTGGTTTGCCATTGCCTTCTTCCTAAGGCTGAGAAAATGTGGCTGGCACAATCGGGTTTTATGCCTAAGGCAGACATTAAAACTCATGATCTACCAATGTCTGTGGAGATTCTTAATCATCCAGGTCAGGGCTGCCCTAAAGGTGTGTTTTGTTTTTTTCAAGAGGCAACTGGACTTTCTGTTTTTTTCTTTGAAGATGTTTTGCTTCTCATCCAAGAAGCTCCAATGAGGTCAGTGCTTCTTGGAGGAGAAGCAAAAGGTATTTAAAAAACAAGAAAGTCCAGTTGCCTCTTGAAAAAGCATCTTTGGGATGGTCATGATCTACCAGTTTTTAGTCTGGAGCCTTAAACTACCACCTTACATGGGGTCTTCAAAATTCCCTTTCTTATAACTAATTCTCTAAGAATGCCTTTCCTATGGCAATTCCAATTCTCATAAAGTGCCCCAATCTCTTCTATGCCTTTTGACCAACACTTGTTGCAAAATGAAACTTCCCTTCATTGCTATAGCAATGAAGAGTGCAGATAATTTACCATAGGACATAACTGCAAAGTGTAAAAGAAACAGTGGAAGATTTATTCTATGATGTCAGCCTTCCCACATAGACAGACAGAAAACACAACTTTCTTTTTTCACTTTTAGAGTCTCAGAAGCTAAGGAGGCTCCTTTCTGAGTCTCTTTTTCTGCCCATTATGCAGCTGAAGGCTATGCTCTCTATTACCTGACGAGTTCCCTAGGTAGCATCTTTCCCCATCTAGCCACCCACCCCCAAGGTCATTCCCACATACCATTACACGTACAGTATATTCCCTTTCAGTTTGCTAGTATGAAGGTTACAGAAGCAAGAGATGCTGCTCTGCAAGTGTATTGTTACATCAACAACTGTGCTCTGTGACAAGAACAAGATACCCTTTTACAGCTTTCATGTTAGTCATCCCTGGAGTTGGAGGCAAGCTAAGTGTTTTCACCATGAACCTGAATATTTCCACTGCACTGCAGTGCTAAGCAGTATTACAAATGTTATTCAGCACTTACCCTTCTTCTTCTAAATTATTAATTTAATTTTGCATCAGGATTCAGCCCCCAATCTGACTAATTAACCGTAGGTCAGCTGTTTCAAAATCAGCAGTAGTCTGATTTTGCATAGGGATCCTTACATCTTTTAGTTCTCAGTATAATTTTACAGCCAACAATCCATATTTCTTCATCCTTTTCACGCTCCAAGGACTGTCAGACAGAAACTTCAAATCTTCCCACCAGCCCTGCAGATATTAAATTCTGGCACTATTTATTTTTTCCCTTTGAAATTGCAGTACTTTTTGCAAATATGAGAAACAGCTGTTCCTTTCCTACAGCAATAGGAAGAACTGAAACCCAAACTGCCATATTTAAATCACTAAAGATAAGCATTTTAACATGCAAAAACTAAGCTTAAACAAAACTGTTTGGCGACTCAGCAAAACTGTTTTAGCGTGTGTATGATACCAAGACATGTTAAGTTTTTTCAAGCAGAGCTTGCAGGTTATGAGAAGATAGCAACTACAGGTTGCTATCATTTACAACCATTCATTTAGTGACTATTCAAAGTTACAACAGCACTAAAATAAGTGTTTTATGACCATTTTTCATACTTATGATCCACCATGATCATATGATCAAAATTTGGACACTTGGCAACTGACAAAATCACCTTTTAAATCACCTTTTGCAACCTTCTGACTAGCAAGTCAATAGGGAAGCTAGATTCACTTAACAACTGGGTTACTAATGTAACAACTTCATTGATTCACTCAACAACTGTTACTAGAAAACTCGTAAAATGGAGCAAAAGTCACTTAAGAACTGTCTTGCTTAGCAACTGAAATTTTGGGTTCAATTGTGGTCATAAGTCAAATACTACCAGTATGTTTTGTTAAACAGTTAATTAGCAAATTGTATATAACCAGCCTCTGAGACTCACAATTAGAAATCTATGGAATGCGGCAGGTCAAAAAGGTGTAATTTCCCCTTCCTTTTCCTATAATCCTTATAGAAGTGATACAGATGGTTTTCATATATTGGCTTTTGTGTTCGTCTTTATAATTATTTCCAGTTTAATGAATCTGCTGTAGAGGGCTGAATAAGGTATGCCAATTAAGAAACCATAGTCAAAGCTAAAACTGCTGGTATTAAAATCATTTGGAGAGAAACATGGATGAAAAACTGTTAGACCCTTTGTCACAGCATGCATGCAGTTTCAAGGATTGGTAGATCTGCTTGCCAAACTTTGGACAGAGATAGCAAGAATTTGATGTTCCGTTATCAGAACAAAAAGTTGATGGAAAAAAATCACCCAAAAAATCTACTTAAAAGAAAATATTATCTTACAATGCCTTAATTACAAAGGTCTGGTAACATGAACCAAAATAAAGAGAGAGAAAACATTTCCCCAAAATTTAACCACAGATTATAAAGAAGCAAAGGAAAGAAAGTAAAAACAACTAAAGCCATGATATTTTTTTAAAAAAACAATACCCTACCAGAAGCAAGTTTTTTGACATAAGAACTTGCTTTAAACGTGCACAAGTGTGACTGCTTTAAAAAAACAACAGGAAGGTGTGCATCCTACCTATTGCTCACTACATATATTTAAAGAGGAAGAGCACTAGATGCTTAGCTTTAGAATTTCAGAATTTCAACGAGAAATCATTCAATTAGAATGTGTACCCAGCTATGAAACTCTTTTCCTGCAACATCCCTATTGTTTACATTGGCAACATCCCCACAAAGGCAGATGTTTTTGAGCAGCTGCTATTGACAGCAACTGACATCCATGTGATTAAAGTATCCATGAGATTATCAGATTATAAGCGTGACTGCTCACTCATGCCTGTAGGCTTCAACTGGTGCCTTTTGAGTGATTCAGCCACACTTTCTCTTGTCTCAGCCTTTACTCCAAAAACTATTGAATTGTATGCTGATATACTTGATGCTTAAAGCACTTTATAGTAATAGAATCATTTACAAATCTGCCCAACTATACATTCAGGAAAAACGCTATACTAGTATAACTAAGGACAGAACATAATTTTCTGTTTTGAAAAATGATTGACTTCATTTGATTGAAGTCAAAATGCTAACTGCATACCGAATACACAAAAACTGAGGGAAATTGTGTAATTTCTTTGCTTCAAGGGAATTGACACAATAAATTAGGCTGCTTGGTCTTTTAGCAAACAACCTCATGGCTGAGAGAGAAGAAACAGTGTGATGAAAAATCAAACAGTTTAGTTTCTTATCTCACATAAATTAATTCAATCACCTTCCATTATCTTCCTGGTTTCCTTGATTCTCACTCTAAAGATAAGCTCTTTTCCCTTTAAATTTATTATGAACTATTCACTGGAAAGTAATGATTTGTATGGGAAAAAAACAGTCACAATTTTATCAGCTATAACAAAATAGTTAAAGTAGATCTTAGTCTTCCCTCAACCATTTGTATTTGCTCTTTTCAGACTCCACATGACTGCTAAAGTCTAATGGCAAAACAGCGTGGTTTTTCTGTAGCTTTAAAGCGTTCATTTTTGCCTTTCAGCTGCTAATAGAATTTCAGCTCTAGTGTGAAATAAATTCATGGAGATTTTCAAAATTGCAAAATTAGGCAATAAAAAAAAGAAATATGAGAAATCTGTAGCACGTTTACATGAAGTACAAAAAAATGAGATTTTTAGATATCTGTACATACAGCTTACTACTATAGCACTCTCTAGGTATGCCTTTTGTATCAGAAACAACATCTTATTTTATCTCATCTGCTTGTATACTGTAAGTTGAAGATTTTATCTTTAACTTAGATAAGCATTATGAACAATTGGGTCCAGGCAGTCCTAGCATTAAGAATATCTACATAGAAAGTTACTGTTGCACGAGCTGCATTTGTTACCAGTTTGCTTCTGGGTCCAATTCAAGGTATTAGTTAAGTCATTACCTTTAAAGCCGTATATGGCATGGATCCAAGTATCTGAGCAGCTATCTCATCTAATGGGATTATGCCATTTCCTTCAGTGGAAAGGGGCCAGCTAAGGATGCCATCTGCTAAGGAATCCTACTGGGTAGGGTCAAGAAGAACCTTTTCCATCATGACCCCCACCTCTGTAGAACACGCTTTCATTAGAAATGGAACTTCTCCCAGTTTTTTAGCATGCCAGAAGGATATTAAAACTTTGTTTTCCTGGTTGGCTTGGAGCCCCAAGAGGTGCTCACCACTGGAGATGGTTGATGGGATAAGATCTCATCCCCATGCCATCCATCTCCTTGCTTATAGTTTTTGAAATACTTTTAAAATTTTAATGATTTTTCTATTTATCTTTTTATGGTTTCCAGGTCACCCAGAGCCTCCTTATTGAGGAGATGGATGATATATAAATTAAATTGATCAAATAATGAATTTACCAAATATTTGTACTTATGAAAGACTACATATCACTAAAAATGGCAGACAGCTAAATGCAAACTGAGCTGACTAGACGAGACAGGAAGGTCATCCAACTAGAAATGACGGATCCATTTTCCTAATCTGAGCCGATGAACCGCTGAAACCGCACAATGTTTTCATGACCATCACAAAATAGTATGTGCATTTTTAATATACTGTATAGCTGGTCTTTAGAGGTTTTTAGCAATTTGCAAGGACATTATGCAGCTTCAGTGGTTTGTTGGCTCAAGGAAGGAAGAACGCTGTCCACCATTTTTAATCAGATCACGTGACATTTTGCTTGGATGATGTTGCTATTTTTCTCTATTTACCATGCTTCCAAAGCATAAGGCTACACTTGGTCAATGAACATTTTTAAAGTGTAAAGTAAGAATAATGGAGCATGTGAAAGCTACAATTATTATTAAACAACAGTGATTCCATGGAACAGGAATTCCATTCCATGGAATGGAAATGCAATTGATAATTTTGTTGGATGATCAAACTCAGCATAATATGCCTATTAGCCTTACTTTATTGAAGGCTTGAAACCTTCTCAATAATTTAAAAGCTATATGTGCAGCAAGTGAAAGTGACTGTGATGGAGAATTTTTTGTGAGGGGAGGCTGGTTCAGCCATTTCAAAGTGAGGGTGAATTTACATAATATTAAAGCTGAAGCAGTGAGTGCCAATTTAAGTGCAGAGTGACTTTCCTGAGATGTTTAAAATAATTATTGAAAAGGGATGTTATTGCCTGTCCAAATAGTTAATGTAGACAAAACTGGCTGATTTGGGCATGATGTCTGAAAGGACCTATTACTTTCTCTATTATACTTTCTCCCAATCAGTCAGGACTACCCAAGATGATAAGTTTAAAGGAGTTCTGGAGAAAGTATAGCAACTATGTGCCATCAAAAATGCTGCTGTTTTTGCTGTTTTGTGAGATGAAGTGAAGCAGTCAAATACGAAAGGACTGAAATAAATTGTGGCCCAAATTTGAGAATGCTTTTCGGGAGTTTACAATTTACATCACTGAAGCCAGCCAAACTGTGGTTAATATTTGGCAATCAAGATCAGTTGCTCATCAGTGAAAATAAAATTGCTGGACTATCTTGCCAAAGAACTGACCACTGCAGAACATACAATACCAGATCAGCAAATGAAAGCACTTGAGGAAGAAGACTAGGAATTTCAAACTCCAGAATTGAAAAAGTTTTTAAATAAAGTGTTAGCTGAAGCCTTTCTCTCATTGAAACGGGGATGGTAGTTAGAAGACAAGATCTTAAAACAGTGAGGTTCACCATCGTTTACTGTGTACTGTTGAGAGTCTCAGCTAATACAAGGCCATTTATGATGAGAAAAAAATGTGTGTGCAAACCTTCAATGCCTACTCCAAGTAATTGAATCAATTAGTAAAGCCTCCTTCCCCAACAGTAGAATCAAGCCCTGAATCTCCAGCACAGGTGCCATCCTCTACCACAAGAGTGTCAAACTCATGTCATCATGGCAGCGTCACGTGTTATATTGGGACTTTTTTCCCCTTCTCTAAACTGGGCATGGCCAGTGCAATACGCATCTGCCCATGGGCCAGGAGTTTGACAGCCCTGCTCTACAACATCAGACCCATCATTTTCATCAGTAGTCATATACTGTTAACTGCTAAGCATGATCTTTCTCTATTTAAATTGCTTTAAGAACTTTTAGTATTAGAATGTTATGGTTCATCACACAGCGAGATAGGTGTTTATATTGGATTTTGCATTTTTATCAACCTATCAGGCCCTTCCCAAGAAGCTGGGATAAGTGGACGTTGTTTCATGGTGTTTAAAATGAATCACGGGATGTAAGCTACCTTTTATTTATTTATTTTTATTTAATTATATTTATATACCGCCCTTTTCCGAAAGGACTCAGGGCGGTTTACAGGGCAATTAAAAACATATAACACAAAAATTAAAATTGAATTAAACTAGACCGGTAAGCCCTTTTGCCATTGACTGATAATGATTTTGTGAATGCCAAAGGCATTCAAGTGGTGCTCCACATATTTTAGAACTGCACCCAAGAAGCCTATCACTATTGGTACTACTTTTGCTTTCTTTTGCCACAGTTGTTCTATTTCTATTTGCATCTTGGGATTTTGGATTTTGTGATTTTCTCTAGTTATTTCTCTCCTGTTATATTGACTCCAAGTACTACTCCAAGTAGCATCCACTCTTCAGGAGTTGTTTTTTTTTAAATCTTTCTTATCAATTAGCTCTAGGGTTTTCTGTGACAGATGCTTGTCTGTTTGAATTCTAAAAAGAAGTATTTTGGCTTCTTCATTTTCTTTACTTTGTGGTCCTCGTATATTGTTATTATAGTTGGCCACACAATCAGCCAGATGTTCAGACTTGGTTTGGCATTTTTCTCTGCCTATAAAGATCATTTCCAAGGACCTGGGATAGGCAGATGTGGATGTTTAATGGTATTATAGATATCACTGCAGGATGTAAGCTGTTCCAAGTAAAGCTGCTTTTTTGTATTATTTACTATGTTGTATTATTTACTATGTTGTGATGTTTAAGATGTTGTGGTGCATTTGGAAATATTTCTCAAGTGTTTTACATGCATACGAAAGGTAAGATAAATTAAGACAAACATTTGACTGATGCTAAATAACCTGTTCCAGCTTGTGATTCTACAACACAGAAATGCAAAGTACTTCTGTATTCTCAAGAGCCTTGAAGCTTCTTTCTCTGACCTTTTAAAATTATTGGTGCTTGGTAGCCTTGAAACCAAGTCACTCTTTACGTAATAGTCACCTGTCACCTGGGAGATGCTGGTTTGTGCCTTAATCCTTACATAATTGATATTCAGAGACTGGGCTAGTTGAGAAATGGTCAGTGACGTCTGATAAAACTACTAGCTATGTACAAATCAACATGTCCATTAAATATGTATTGAAGAAGGCAGGACTGTGCCTTGTTGACTTCACGTCAACAACCATCTCTCATACATTTTGTTTAATGCATTGGGGAATTCTTTGTTGTTGTTAGTTGCGAAGTCGTGTCCGACCCATCGCGACCCCATGCACAATGTTCCTCCAGGCCTTCCTGTC
>JANHFR010004379.1:251576-266199 GCA_032468015.1 Mimophis mahfalensis
CGCCCCCAGAAAACTTTCCCTGGGGGGTTCAGGGAGTTCTACCCCGGTCCAGACGGCTCACCTCCTCCTCTTCACCCGAGGAGGAGGTTTTTCTTGCCGGGAAGCCGCCAATCTTCATGGCTCCCGGCAATGACAATCAGCTGTAGTTCGGCCGCAAAAAAAGCCGCGGCCATTGGGAACAGCAGCTCGCTGGACGTCCCAAGCCTTATTAAAGTAAAGGATCATATCCTCTTTAATTCCCACCAATCCATCAACCTCCCATCTCTGTCCTTTTGATCGCCCTGCACTCTGCACTCTGGGCTCTGTTCACCCTGCCATCCTGCACTCTGTTCACCCTGCGTTCCACTCACCCTGCCTCTCTGTACTTTGGAGACTCTGCTGCTCTGTCACCCCTAGCTGACTTTTGCCATCTTCCTCCTGTTGCTTACAAGGCATACCTAGGCTGGCCCTTCACAGGGGCCTTCTTCCCGAGGCTGCATGCAGTCTGGTCCAAATCATGTACAGCTTTCTTGCGAGGTGTAACTACCGTTCCTTCAACACCACTCTAACTTCAATCTTGCTGAACAAATGGTCGCTAAGCAAGGACTATATGTATATTGAAATATTTGTTTGTTTGTTTATTTTATTGGATTTATATGCCACCCTTCTCCCTAAGGACTCAAGGCAGCTTACAACTATAAAAAACATACAGTACAAAATTTAAAACACTATTAAATTAGTTTAAACCCAATAAATAATTTAAAGTAGAAAATGACAAGTTAAAATTTAGAAACTTACACAATTTAAAATTGGAAACTAAAACAAATTTAAAATTAATGGTGGGTTAACCCAGACCAGCTCGTTGGAAAAACCATGTCTTCAAGGCACGGTGGAATGATCAAAGGTCAGGGATGTATGTTCTATGGCAGGGCTGTCAAACTCCTGGCCCCCAGGCTGGATGCATCAAACACTGGCCACGCCTATGCGCGGTTTAGCAAAGGGGAAAAAAGTCCCGATACGTCACATGATGCCGTGTAACACCCCTGTTCTATGGCTTTCTAAGCAGTTGTGTCTCCACTCTTTGTCAAATTTTTGCTTACTGGAAAAAGAAGATCTTTTGTATATCTGTTACTTTATCCAATGTTAATCATAAGGGATCACCAGAAAATCTTTGTGTTTACTGAGCAAATAATCTGAAATCAAAATGTCTTTATTCACTATCAAAATTAATGAGCAATGCCTTAGTTATAAATTGAAAGATGACGACTATGTCAAACTATTTGATAGTGTTGATGGGCTAATTAAGTTATTTTAGATAATTTGGAATTTATAAAGGTTTTATTGCTCATCCAAAGTCAAAATCTTCTGGGCAGCCAACAACACTCACAAAACATAAAAATTAACAGTAGTAATCAATTCACTAGTAGTATATTAAATAATAGATCCTCCCCCAACATGGATGCTAATAAACTTACTTGGAGTTGAAGTCTTAGTAAAATCCAACTAACTATAAAGATCGGAAAACCATGACAGAGGGAGATTTATGCAGAAACAAAGAGTCCGAAAGTGTGAGGGCTGCCACAGAACTTGGGACAGTGCAACCAGTGTAAACACATGTGCTGATTACCAAATGCTCGATCACCTCAGGAATGTCTATGGAGATTCTCAGTCATCCAGGTCATGGTTGTCCCAAAATTCAACTGTCTCTTGAAAAATCACCTTTGGAATCACCACAGGGGTGCTACAATGGTTGTAAGTATGAGGACCAGTCGAAAGGCACTTTTTTTCAGTGCTATTGTCATTTTGAATGGTTGCTAAACAACGGTTATGAATAGAGGAATACCTGCATTTATAGTCAAATGTCACCACAGTTCAAAAGAAAAGTATCAAAATATGTGATTTATAAATGAGATCAGTCTGCTACAGGTTAAAAGAAGAAATATATGGTATATCTCATCCAATTTTACAAGAACTTTATAAACAAAGCTAGACCCTGTGCAGTTGTTCCTCTGTGGTGAAATCCAATGGTATTTAACATTTATATAATATATTTACATACCATTTCTCTTTTAAATGAATAAAGCTACAGTGTTCCTTTGTAAGACTCCTGCTGTTTTGTAAAGCTGTTTGGCAGTTCAAATCTACTGAAAGTCATGTTGTTGTTTTAGATTAGTTACTTCAATTAAAAAAATCTATTAACTGTTAATTCTTGACAGCTGCATGGAACCCAA
The DNA here is from genome assembly GCA_032468015.1 of Mimophis mahfalensis. Taxonomy (NCBI): domain Eukaryota; kingdom Metazoa; phylum Chordata; class Lepidosauria; order Squamata; genus Mimophis; species Mimophis mahfalensis. The sequence continues at coordinate 253,787 of JANHFR010004379.1, forward strand.
ATTTTCAGAGGCAATATGGAAACAAGCATCAGGGGGAGAACAAGGAAGCAAGGATGGCATTTGCAGTTTATCTCACAAAAACATCCAGTTAGCCATTGCTTAAGATACTTTCAATGAATGGCTTTGATGTGTGCAGCAAAACAACTGTTTGTTTCTTTCTTGATAGCTAACATTTAAAAACCCTTAGTAATTTTACAGAGGTGGGCAAAGTCATGCCATTTACAGAGCTGGAGCTATGTGAAGCATAATTTATTTAAAATGTTTAACCAGCTAATGAATCGAATGTAAGGAAAAAAATAAGCTTTCATTTATTACCCAGCCTGAATTTAACTGAAGTCTGAAATGACTGCACAAAAATCCAGATTATTTTTTATTTTTGCTATTATGGTACTGTACTGATTGTAAGCATGTTGCTGTAGCAGATGTATATTAGCATTAAAACCATATACAGTTTTTTTTTTTTTTAAATGCACTGATGTTGCTGTACTACATGCCTCTTTATTATGTTGCCATGCCATGCAGTTAAACTGTGATTATTTTTCTGGGCATATAACACCATGTCCTGTCAGCAAAAATCATGATTCACTTGTTATTTTCCACGACATGCTTGGAAAGACTTTATATGTTCCTGGGCCAACCTGAAGTACCAGCCAAACATCTCTGCACTGATGCAACCACTATGTATCGTAAGGCAGCACAGTGCATGTGGGACCACCATCCTTTTAGGCTAAAGTTTGTGAGTATAGATAATACCCATCAATAGTCTGATTCCATGAACTAATTCTTTAATCTCCACCACCACAAAAAAAAAAAAAAAAATTGATTTGAAATTCTTGGGAGACTTCTCTGTTTTTACTCTGATTTAAACATGATGGCAACAGAAGGGTAATTAAAAACTAATTACACAAAAATGGATACATCACAGTATAATGGGGAGGGTTGAGGCTTTGGGTGGAGAATAGTGTACTGACATCCCTTGGAACCCTGGAGACATTACAGGACTGAAATCCTGTAATGTGAAAGGAGAGAACTTGAGATCATCTGTGTGTACTTCAAAAAGCTGTTTGTGAATTAATGGCAGGAACTTAGGTTTTTGCAATTGGATTGCATACAGTTGAGAGTGGTGAGATTTCACCAAGCTCAAGGCGAACAGGGTAGTCTTTACTGATTCAAAGTTCACTCAAGTCTTACGTCTTAAATCACTTCAATTTATCTTTTTATAAAGACTGAATTTTCAGAAATGCAAGTTTTCTTATATTTGCCAAGTTTTTCTTCAATCCTTTGAGAAATTTTAAATAAAAATATAAGTTTTAAATGGATTAAGGGTACAGGTGGACTTTATTTAAAATTGGTTATAAGAATCCTTTCAGTGGGAAACTATTAACATCTTGAAAAAGAAAACTTTGAAGGTTAGTCACTAGGGAACATCAGAAGGAAATGAATACATCAATGGATCTGTTGAAGGAGATATGTAACTATTGGTCTTAAAATTATTTTAAAGATATTTACTATTATACATAAATCAGATGGTGTCATGGAAAAAGAACAAGTTACACTGAATAAAACTGAACTGATTTTAAATGTGAATTTAAAAGCCATCATCTGTAAGAGAAATGAAAAACATGAAATAGTTTATACAGAAAAAAGATGCACTGTTGGATATACAAATGAAACCATGTCTTAACATTTAAAAAAGAGAAATAGTAAACCAGATGTGGATAACCTTTTTATATTGGATTTACCAAAGGGATTTGTTACAAATGATTCTGTGAGAAGAGACAATGTGAATGTAAGAAGAGGCATTGATGAATTGTTTATACTGGATTTATAAATCGGGTTTCTGAAAACTGCCAACAATTTGTGAGAAAAGACAAAAAGTAGAAAAACAATACAGATGTTTGGATGTTATCAGAGAGCACTAAAGATTCTTATGAGAAAGGGGAAAGAATACAAAATTGGCTTATTTGATTAAGGTTAAAATAGGTGGATTGTTATTTGGGTTATATTTAGTAGATTTATGTTGACTAGAACTGGATGACTAGAACTGGATGATGATGTTTTAAAGGTTTTACTTACCTGAAGAGAAGAGACAGGAAGATTTGTTTAAACCGAAAATGAGATATAAATGTAAAAGGAAGAATTCAAAGTAAGTTTATTAGATACAGCTTATAATAGCGTGTCATTATTTGTGATAATGGACTTTTGCTGATTTAAAATGGTGTGATGAGACTTTAAAGATTTGTTTATATAGAAATGATGGTTGCACTGTAAGTTGTGTTAACTATACTTGTTTCTTTTTGTGTTGTTTCTTCTTCTGCATCTTTTTGTCTTTATTTTTTTTAGTTTGTATTAGTTTTACATGTGCAATCATTAATAAAAATATTATAAAAATATATTGTAATTGTGTAATTGGTTACTGTATGTCAGTACACCAGAAATTCATGCCAGATGCATACCACATTAATATGCTAATGCTGCACACACATGAACTGTCAACCTAATAGAAACACAGACTGCAATTCAGTAGTAAGAAATGTTTGATTCCCCCCTTCCCCTATTGCATCTCATTCATTTGGGGGCAAATATAAGACTTCATATTTGCAAAGTGGAGCAAATCTACTTACACCCAAAGGTGCTTTTTCAAGAGGCAACTGGACTTCCTGGTTTTTGTTTGAAGATGTTTCGCTTCTCATCCAAGAAGCTTCTTCAGCTCTTGAATGAGATGTGAAACATCTTCCAAGAAAAATCAGAAAGTCCAGTAGCCTCTTGAAAAAGCACCTTTGGGACAGCCATAGCCTGGATGACTAAGAATCTCCATAAAAACTTACTTATAGTTTTCACAGTAGTAAAATATAGTGCACGTCCAAGATGGTTCTGTTTACCCGAATGGTCCCACTGGACACAAAATTTCTCCTGGTTCATGCCCATCCCACCCATCCATGAATCCTGGTGAATAACCTATTTCTATTACTCTTCCAAATAACGTATTAAGGAATCAAAATCTAGAGAACTTGAGGGAGCTGTAATACAGTAACGCTGCTAATATACCCAAAGATAAATCTTTCTTTTGATGGATGCAGGAAGCACCACTGGACAGCCATTTGTCCAGAAAGGGAGAGGTCTTCTTGCTTAAGCAAGAGGTTAGACTAGAAGACCTCCAAGGTGCCTTCCAGCCTTATTATTCTCCGTTCTATCTTCCTTCCAGAAGGCTCGCATTAACGTAGCTCTAGATAAGCGATTGCATCAGGATCCCCCGCTCTCTCCGGAGGAGCATTAATAATGACATTAAAAAAAAAAAGCAGCCCGCAGTAGGTACAGCCATTCGAAGTGGGCCTTCCCGGGACGGAGCCGTTTGCCCCACTGCCTTCGCCTCCGAGGGGCAGCGGTATAGCCAGTGACCGTCCCGGGCTTGTCACGGGAAGGGAAAGGACGCTGCGGATTCCTCTTACCGACTCACAGCCGCGAGGCGCGGAGGGAACGGAAGCGGCTGCCCCGCCGCGGGCTCCCCGCCTGCCGCGTCCCCCGCCTCCTCGGCTGTGACTGTCGTCTCCGCTGCTCTCCGCCGGCTTCTCCCTGCCGCCCGGCCGTCTCCGGTTGGAACGGCCGCCTCCCCTTCGGGGCCGGCCGCCGCGGTCGGGCTGCATAGCAATCCCTCGGGCGGCCGCGCTCGACACGGCCGGACTTCAGCGACTTCGCGTGGATCTCCGCCTCCGCCGGAAAACAGGCCGCTGCAGGAACTGGAGGCCGCGTCAGCTGGGCCCGAAGGATGTGGGGTCGCTGAACCCGCGCCAGGCGCTTCGCAGCCAGCGCTCTCCGCCTTGAGAAACGGACCCGAAAGAGGAATCCGATGCGGGGTTGCTACAAATGGAGCCCTCGGCTTCTTTTCTTAGAGAAAAAAATATTAAAACGGATCCAAGCCTAAATTTCTAATATTTAAATCTGCATTATCCGATCTCTTAAAACATAAGATGTTATTACTGACTCCAGGGGTGATAGGCGGGCACAACTATAAGCATGCATGTAGTCTTCAACTTACAACAGTTCGTTTAGTGACTGTTCAAAGTTACGCTACTGACAAAAGTGATTTATGACCATTTTTCACACTTACAAATGTTGCAGCATCCCTGGGGTCATGAGATCAAAATTTGGAGGCTTGGCAACTGGTTCGTATTTATGACCGTTGCAATGTCCCAGGGTCCCATGATTCCCTTTCGCGATTTTCTAACAAGCAAAGTCAATGGGGAAGGCAGATTCACTTAACCCTGTTAGTAATTTAGCAACTGCAATGATTCACTTAACAACTGTCACTAGAAAGGTCGTAAAAGAGGCAAAGCTCACTTAACAAATGTCTCAACAACAGAAATGTTGGGCTCAATTGTGGTTGTAAGTCAAGGACTAACTGTAATTTCCCATTAAATACCTACCATGATAGAAAAGTAACTTGTGCCAGAAGAGATCACAAGTCTATTAATTCAAACAATGTGCTAACAACAATGCAGAACTCTGTCTTAATCAAGTTCTAGAGAAATACCCTTAAAAGCAATTTCTAGGCAACACAAAGTAGAGTAGCATCTCAGGATTGTCTAGGAAAGGGTTTGTCAATATACAAACACACGTAATATTTAATAGAGTGTGAAAAAAACTCTAAAGTTACCACTGCAAAATCAAAGCACTGACACTATGCAGGTACAAAGGGATGAGGCTGTTATGGTACATATTTACCCTGCCTCCTTGGCTCTTCCTTATGTAGGTTTGTGATTTTATACATCCTTGGGGATCTTTTATACATCCTTCTCACATGCATTTAACCAAACAAAGCATACCTTGACAACGTCTATGGAGATTCTCAATCCAGGTCATGGCTGTCCCAAAGATCTTTTGAAAAGGCAACTTCTTGTTTTTTTAACATATTTTGCTTTTCATCAGTTTCTCATCACTGAAGAAGCTTCTTGGATGAGAAGCGAAATGTATTCAAAGAAAAAAACAGAGCCACAGTTTGCAGACCCCTGCTCTAATCTACCAGAGTTTTTGAGCTGAACCAACCTTAATATTTTAGTTTTTGTTGTATCATAACAGTTTATTGTGTTTTTATTTTTGTTCATGTTAGATTTTTGGAGACTGAACAAGTTCTTGCAGTTTTCTTGGCAAGGTTTTTTTCAGAAGGGGTTTGCCATTTCATCCTTCTTAAACCTAAGATAAAGTGAGTGGCCCAAGGACACCCACCTGACTTTGTGCCTAAAGGTGGACTAGAACTCACTGTCGCCCTGTTTCTAGTCCAGTGCTTTAACCACTACTTCAAACTGGCTCTCGGTGCATTATCTGTTACACTTCACATTGTTCTTTTTTGACAATAACATAATTCAATCTCTACTGGCCTAGCACTCTTTTTGGCCTTATTCTCTCTTTGCAGTATTTTCTCCACTAAATGTCATCTTTAGTTTCTTTTATTAGCTTGTCAGATCCAATTTCTGTTTCTGTTTTTAAAGGCTCCTTGAAGACTTATTTCAGTTCCAAAAATATGTTTGCAGTATCATAGGACCATACTATCTGGTATGCAGTGCAGAGAAGTGCAGAAAAAAATGTTATCTGAGTCATCGCATATCACATCTGGAGATTCACATTTGAATACATCTCAGGTTGTTATGAGCTGGTGCTTTCTAGGTTGTGGAGCACGCCTTTCATTCTGTTGGCTGTGGATAATGGGTGTTTTAGTTCAAAGTGCTTGAGCAACACCAGCCTGGGGAGTCCATCAATATATCTCAATATATTATTTTAGTTCATACCATTTTGTTATTACATTTTGTTAATACAGATACATAGTTGGCATCTAAAACCACCATCTGTGATCAGAAGTTGCAACTCTAATATTCTGGTAGGGCCAACTGCTGGAACATTCTGACCTTTTTGTCTTTAAACATTTTTATCCAGGTGGAAGTTGTTAGTAATACAATGGAACTGAGTTTAGTTTCCATTTTAATTTTCCTTAGTACACTTAATCTAACTTTGAGTTGGCAAATTGTGGGAAATTATCATGGAAATTAGATTCAGTTGCCTAGTGCTACTAAAGTTGCTTTTGATACTTTTCTGTAAAGTTAGCACCAATACCCCCATACAATGGTGCACTGCAAGCAGCTCTAATATGGAGAGCTTGCAAAATGGGGATCCAAACTGTGAATACTTCTAAATGTTTGTTCTTTCGATAAACTCTGAAATTCAACATGGTCTGCATATAAAATGGCTAAATAGGAAAACAGTGCAATAAAGTTGTTATAAAACAGTTTTATTTAATAAACTGAAAAATTAGATAGGAGTAGCTTACTTGTTTGCATAACACTAAGCTAAATATGAATATGCCACCAGAAACTATGTTGTTTTTTTCATTATTTAGTAGGCAATAAGAAGCGCTTTTACTGGGAGCCAGTAAATATGCAAGGAGATTAGATTAAAGCTACCTTTACCAGATGTGACAATACAAACTGTGTGTATCACTTTTAACAGACTCTGACATGCTTTATTTGTAAAGGTTATAGATGTACAGTAATGGGAAGGGAGGTTAATCAATTTTTCATCAGGAAAGAAGGGATGCAACTTATATTTAACACTGCTTAACATTTTAAGATCATCACTCTAGACCAGGGGTCTGCAAACTTAAACACTCAAAGAGCCATTTGAACCCATTTCCCACAGACAAGAAAAGATCGGGAGCCAATAATTTAACAACTGGCATGACTGGGTGGGCGTGGCCAACTCACATCACTGATTCCCACCCAGTTGCCTCCTGCTCTGGAATATGGAGTGAGTCTCCATCCCACACCATCCCCCTTACCTTCTCAGGCCAGGTGAGGAGTGATGGGGAGGGGAAGGCATGGGAGGGCAGGGGCCAGTCAGTGGTGGGATCAGCCAACAGGGAGCTGCAGCAGCGGGCCAAAAGAGCCGCATGTGGCTCCAGAGCCGCAGTTTGCAGACCCCTGCTCTAGACCACAGGTGTCAAGCTTGTGGCATCGCGTTGCTGTGACATGACGTTTCCTGATGTTTTTCCCCTTCATGGAGCTGGGGTGGGCGAGGCCTGCGCATGACACATCCGGTCTGCAGACCGCCAGTTTGACACCCTGCTCTAGACTAACTTTCGTAATTCACAGCAGTCTGAGAGCAAAGGAGTTATCTTGTTCAGGTTCAATTCATTCCAGGTTTGTTGCATATATCCCCAATGTTTTTTTTGTATGTTTGTTTAAAGCAGATACATGCATGGTTGCACTTAAACATGAATTTTATATTTTGAAATCTTCCCTTAAAAATTACCTCTGATTTTTTGTGACAAGAAAGCATTATAAAAATGGTTTTTCAAGCCTTTCTTGTCAAATAGGTCATTATAAAGCAACATTGACTGGATATTAATAAAGACTATAGCTTTCATTAATTCCCATTTAGCAAGACTTTTCCTCACGGTTAGTGAATGTACATTCATGTAACAATGAGAAAAAGCCTTGTTAAACAGGAATTAACAATGAAGGCCATAGTCTTTATTAATATCCAGTCAATGTTGTTTTATAATGACCTATTTGACAAGAAAGGCTTGAAAAACCATTTTTATAATGCTTTCTTGTTTTATAATGTCTTTCTTGACAAGAAAAGCTTGAAAAACTATTTTTATTCTATTCTATCTTAATTTGAATAGAATTCTAACTTCTGTTACATACAATGTTCTGTAAAAGGTATGTACATATTCCAAGGCAATGTGACTTGACTGAAAGCTACACTGAGCATTAATTGCATCTGTGGACTGAACACATGCAAAGATACTTACCGTACATTGAGGTTCTGCAAACCATTCAGGGAAACTTTCTGAGGCAGCCAAAAGGCTCCTCTGAACTCATTGCTCAAGCCACTGAGGATGTATTCCTGTTGGAGGCTTAGGTCAGCCACTTCAAAGGCCTTCTCACATCATATGAGCATGAAAATGAAACCTCCAATAATACTCTCACCTGGATTGCTGCTGAAAGGTAGGTGGAAACAGAACTGTTCAAAGGGGGCATGCTAAGCAAGATGTGATAGTCTGGATAGCAGATTTGGCAGGTAGTTGAGTTGCTTTGCTTCAAAGGATTCATGTAACCTTCCTTTAAAATATCTTTGAAATTTGATGAAGTCCGCAACTGAAATAGAACCACAGATTGTTTTCTAATGTTAAATTCATTTGGCAGGTGCCCTTCATTTTATGAATTTTTTTCTCTGTTCTTCATTTAAAGGATCTCTTCAAATTACAGATGAAGTATTTAGAGCAAACTAAAAGACGCTGATGTTAATCCACCACAAAAAAGAATGGAAGACAAGTTACACAGCAACTTGACCGTCACCAATGGTTCAACTTCTAGCCCAAAACCACTTGAAGGACATAGTCTTTGGGAAGTAATCACCATCGCTACTGTAACGGCCATCTTAAGTTTAATAACCATAGTGGGAAATGTTCTAGTAATGATATCATTCAAAGTCAACAGCCAGCTCAAAACAGTGAACAATTATTATTTACTCAGTCTTGCCTGTGCAGACCTTATAATTGGAATATTTTCTATGAATCTTTATACATCATACATATTAATAGGGCACTGGTCTCTTGGAATTTTGGCATGTGATTTATGGTTAGCACTCGATTATGTAGCTAGTAATGCTTCAGTAATGAATTTGTTAGTTATCAGTTTTGACCGATATTTTTCTATTACACGTCCTTTAACCTACAGGGCTAAACGCACACCCAGAAGAGCTGGGATTATGATTGGTTTGGCTTGGCTGATTTCTTTCATTCTGTGGGCACCTGTAATCTTATGCTGGCAGTACCTTGTAGGGGAGCGAACTGTCCCACCTGGAGAATGTCAAATACAATTTTTATATGAGCCTATTGTTACCTTTGGTACCGCAATTGCTGCTTTCTATATCCCGGTTTCAGTGATGACTATTTTATATTGCCGCATTTACAAAGAGACTGAAAAACGAACCAAGGATTTAGCTGAGCTTCAGGGCTCCAGTTCTGTGACTGAGTTTGAAACAATAAAGCCTCAGAAAACACTGCTGAAATCCTGCTTTAGCTGCAGGCAACAAAATTTGACCAAAAGAGACCAATCTCAGGCTTCGTGGTCTTCATCCAGTCGAAGTACTTCTGCCACAGCAAAAGCATCTCAGATTCAAAACACCTGCCAAGATTGGTCGAGGGCAGAGCAGCTGACCACTTGCAGCAGCTATGCCTCATCTGAAGAAGAGGAAAAATGTCCACCTGATCCAGTCTTTCAGGTAGCTTATAAGACCCCTGTAAAAGGCAAGGTTGATGAGCAAAAAGAGGAGAAAAAGGAAGCTTTTATCAAAGACCAACATAAGGAGAATGACTATGACAACCAGAAATATTTTCTAACCCCAACCAAAAGTCAGGTGCAAAAAAGTAGTAAATGTGTAGCTTATAAGTTCCGGTTGGTGGTTAAAGCTAGTGGTGCACCAGAAGCTAACAATGGTTGCCGAAAAGTCAAAATCACTCCTTGTTCTGCCAGTTTATCCAAAGACGCTTCCATCAAAAATATGGATCCTAATCTAAGTAATCAGATTACTAAAAGGAAAAGAATGGTTCTTATAAAAGAACGTAAAGCAGCCCAGACTCTAAGTGCCATTCTTCTAGCTTTTATAATTACCTGGACCCCCTACAACATAATGGTATTGGTTTCCACATTCTGCTCAGATTGCATCCCTCCAACATTGTGGCATCTTGGCTACTGGTTGTGCTATGTAAACAGTACTGTGAACCCAATTTGTTATGCCTTGTGTAACAAAACATTCAGAAAAACCTTTAAGTTGTTGCTCTTCTGTCAGTGGAAGAAGAAAAAAATGGAAGAAAAATTATATTGGCAGGGTAATACAAAGCTGCCTTAAGTTAAAATGAAGTAGCTGAAACATAATGATCTTGGCCGGAGAGTGTATATTAGCTACAGGTCTCTATTTGTAAAGTCGTTGTTTTGTGTATTTGGAAGCAAAAGAAACAACATTTCTATGATTTATGATTATGAAGAGAGCAGTCAGAATGTTGAACATTTCTGTAATTGGAAATATTCAAAGAAGCATTTTGAGTGTTGTTATCAGGACTTTTGATCCTGCACTTCTGCTTGATAATGGCAGAACACAGGACCTTAATAACTGGTGATTGAACAGATCCATAAATGTATTTGGTCCACATTCTTGCAGAGTAATATTAGGCCTTTTAAAATGTTTTTCCAGGACTTTTTCAACTTAAATTATAGATCTGCAACATACTGAAGTTAGCACTGCTCCCCTTGTAAAATTATGTACTAACTGAACATACTAATTCAGTCTGCAAAGGGAATGTATGTATCTGTAGCCCATGATAAATGATTGAAATTGATATTGGGAAGGCAAAAAAGTTCCTGATGTCAGCTTGAGTTATGAACAATGACTGAATTTGAATTCATCCTTTTTTTTAATTGGGGCTAGATGTGACTTGTAAGAGGAAAGGTCTTTTTATAAGGCGCATACTGAAACAGAATATGATTATTTAAAGATTTAAAGTTGCTGTAGAGAGATCTACATATTAAACTCATATCAAACACTAGCATTTCATACTTTATATCCATAGTTTTACAAACATTTGCATGAAATAGTTTTGGGTCATATTCCTCTCTCAATGTTATAAATTGTATAATCAGACATGAATAATATTAAAACATTTTAAAGAGAGAGAGGGATATGTAAAACCTCTCCTTGTTTACATGATAAGCAGCAATATTCACCTTCCTAATCCCCACAGCAAAAGTAATTAAATCCATTGGGCAACAGCCACAACTTGTCAAAGATTCTTTCCCTTCAGCCTGAATAGGAATTATAGTTTATATAAGAATGTATATTTAATATATAATTATTTCAGCAAAAATGTGAATCATATAAAACAAAGGGAGTTAACTAGAATAGTTTCTGAATAGCAGAGGGTGAACTAAAATCTGCTACCAAATTTAACAGATCTTGTCAAAAAGAATTACAATGAGCAAGTGAAAATCTAAGTCCCATGTTTTCTGGATCCAGATTTCCATAGCTATCTATCTGGATCCAGAAATAATTCTATGAAAATACAATAATTTAATTATCTCTTGAATTTTATAAATACATACATGGTTTCTCATTTAAAAAGGTTTCTCTCTCCAATTCTGTGTCAAGCTCTCCAGACAAAGTGATATACAGTAGGTGGGGAAATACATTCTACTTATGAACAAGAATATGAAGCATTTAGGAACTTGATGTATTATGTAAATGCACAGGAATTTTGACTTGGAAAGTAATGCTAAAATCAATTCAACACTGTAGGAAAATTGAGCTGTAGGATTAGAAGAATCTGAAGTTCATAGACATGTGGACTTTGTAATTCTAAGTTGGCTCTCAAGCTTTGCACATTCATTATTTGTTGAACTGCAATTTAAATGCAGACTCAGTTCACATCCACATCTATAGCTTGGTATGGTTGTGTAGTAATAGTATGATTGTAAAGTGTAATTTTGCATAGTTCTGAGATATCACAGCAAAGTTTATAAGAGTTGCAAAACAATAAGGATTCCAATGAGGTCAAAAGCTCTTTCTTACAGAGCTTGCTCAGTGATTTTTAACAAGCTTCTCTGTAAGTACTGATTGAAATAATATTTTGGATAACTTGACTACCTATGAGTTATTTACAAAAGAGTCCCCCAATTATTTTTATAGTGGGACTAATCATAATTTAAACAAATGTATAATAATGTGAACATGTGACTGATTCTAAGTGTTTCTGTATTGTGCCAATTGTTTTTGGAGCTATGCTTGTTTGTTAAAGGAAAATGTGGATTCCCATAAAGACCTTTTGATTATTATCTTCAGTCAACATTGAAGCATATCCATTGTGCTTTGGAGTTTTCTGGCTTTAAAAATACATGTATGTATGATGTGTGTGTCTGATTCAAATGACAACGCATTTCTATGACCCAAGCTATGTAATATTGGCGAAATGTATTAAGATTGTGAAAGTTATTTGCTTGTTGCAATTTTATTGCTAAAAAACCCTTGCCTTCTACTATTGAGGTTAAATGGAAAATTATTGTCACCTTTATAAGAATGTTTTATATATGTTTATGGTATGTGTTGAATAGATATATAAGATTACACAGTGATGGATGCCAAAGTATCAGTTTTCTGTTAAATATACGCTCAACCTATGCTGCTAAAAACTGAAACGTTACATTGCCAAACTCTGGGATACATGGTAAATATCTGGTACCATATTAAAATGGTGTGTGCTTATTCCTTTCCCATACAGTATATTTGCACATTTTGTTGTTGTTGTTAGTTGCGAAGTCGTGTCCGACCCATCGCGACCCCATGCACAATGTTCCTCCAGGCCTTCC
>JANHFR010004379.1:296060-307742 GCA_032468015.1 Mimophis mahfalensis
CCAGAATTCCTCAGCCAGCTTGCGGGCTGAGGAATTCTGGGAGTTGAAGTCCACCAGTCTTAAAGTTGCCAAGGTTGGAGACCCCCCCGGTTTAAGCGACAGGATGTTAACCCTGAGGGAAGACTGTTGGACTGATAGCAGACCCGTCTTCGGTCTCCTAGGTCATTCCGTTTCCGAAATTAATAAATACATTCATAAATAACTTTTTTTAAAAAATTCCTCTTTTCGTAGTTGCCCAATTTAGCCTTGCGAAAAGCTTAACTACAAACCGCGGGCAGCCTCCCGGGGGCTTTCCCCGAAGAGACGCGAGGATCCACAGCGAATTAGAAACCAGTTCTCGACGTGGTCCGGAACGCAGCGGGGATCCTCCCCACCACAAACATCCCAGACGGGGTCCGCAGACCGGGGCTGGGTGGGAGCCGACGGTTACCGTCCCTGCGGCTGCTACTCACTTGAGGAAGCCGACGTGCTCCTCCCCGTCCACCAACACTCGGGCGCCCGCAATCCAGTCTTGGGGCTTCACTCCCGGCACCACCGCGCGACCCTCGATCTTAAACCGCTCGCCGGCGACGAGAGCATCCCCGCCGCCAACGCCGCCGGGCGTTTCTGAAGCCCACGAACGTGAGGGGAACTGAAACGTCGCCGCCAGCAAGAAGACCGCCCCGAGCAGATCAAAAGGTCCGGCCGCCATGATAGGTCTTGCGCGAGATACTGGTACCGGGATAACGAACAAGCAGAAGGAGGCTTCCGTCCCCCTCGTTCTTCCCCTTACCGGCGCATGCGCCAAGCGACCGGAATGAGCCTTTCGACGGACCAGCGTGCCTGTGGTCACGTGACAAATATGGGAAGCTCCCGATTCTGATCCTCAACTCTCAAACTCCGGACTTCCGGTTCCTGCAAGCATTTTTTTTCCCGAGGGTCCGAGGAAATGATCCTTAGCTTGGTGGTGAATAACAAAATACCAGATGGTGCCATCATGTTACTGTGATTCGACAAAAGTACACCCTACCCTACTCGAATAAAAATCTTCGTTAGCCACCCGAGGGGAAATTCTAATTAGATTCATTTTTCAGCAATCTGACGCTAACACGGATTTTTTTTTAAGTTTGAAACACCTCGAGTCCCGAATGTAATATATTTGTACTGGCAAAGGTTGCAGAGTATCAAGCGTTTTTTACCGAAAATTAAATTCTCGAAATGTATGTGAACTGTACTGTTGTTGAAGCAACTATGCCACCCCCCCTATAGGTGGTGGTGAATATGCTTCCTCTATATATCAACTAGCTATGGAGTACAGATAGGCCAGAGGCCATATCATTGGTAATAGATATTAAGTTTTATTTGTAGATTCATATTTCTTACGTTAATAGCCAGGTACTGCGTTTTATTGAATGTTGCTCTGATTGACTATCTGATAAATATATAGAAATGGTGCACTATAAATTTTATTTTTACACCAAGAGGGACTGGGATGCAGAAGCTCCACTTCTGATGAATAGTTTGGGTGTGGCTAAGCCTTGTTTCTCCTCTCAGGCATTGCAAAAACAATCTGACATGGACCTTGAAGTTAATTTTAAGTGTCTGTGTAGTCCAGTGTGTAGTCCAGTTCTCAACCTTCCTAATGCTGCGACCCTTTAGTACAGTTCCTTATGCTGTGGTGACCCCCAACCATAAACTTATTTTCACATACACCTGTATTTGTATTGAAATATGTGTTTTCCAATGGTCTTAGGCGACCCCTGTGAAAGGGTCCCCCAAAGGGGTCCCGACCCACAGGTTGAGAACCACTGGTCTAGTCTCTGTTTAAAAGATGCAATGGAAAAGTTTTACCAGACAAGTTTTACCAGACAAGACTTTAAAATTGCAACGTCTAATAAAATTGGTATAAAAAAATAGTATGACATTGTGCAAGCTCTTGCCCTTTCAAATATGCACAGAATTTTTGTACATACAAAAGTACCAGAGCATATATTATGATGGCACAATGTAGCTTCTGTCATTTGAATCATTTTGAATACTTTTTACTGCAATTGTGAAAATTGGCCTTGTTAAATAGATGGTTAGGTTGCCCTATTTGCACCAAAGCTTACTGAGGGAAACAAAAAGCTCAACCCTGAAATTATCCTGTTTGCATGCAGAATAGCTTTGGGCAAAAAGCTCCATACAAATAGAGAAACTTGCCTTTTTCTAACTGATGTGCTTTAAATTAATAGGGCAGGGCTTTGAAGTAAACGAATGGGTACATGAGATGCTGGGGGAATTTTCAACTAGACTTCTCTAATGGTATTTCCATCGTGTAGCAGATGTATAGACAGACTGACTCTGTCCTGGCTTTAGGTACTCTACAGTTACAGAAACTTTTCCAGTGTTGGGCCCAAAGCTTTCAAAGCAAAAACTTAGGTGTGTATCACAAAGTGTTACCAAACAGGGCAAGAACTGCAGCATATTAAACGGTTCTCTGTGATACCCCAACATGTAGCATGCTTCATCTATGTGTTTCTTCACATAATTTGACTGTGCACAGGTCTTAATCAAATGGTTGGTTTCTTGGCTTTTTAAAAGTCAGCCTTTAAGCAAAGATGAGTTTTTGAAGACATTGGTGCTGAATACATTTTTTTACAGCTTACTATAAATCAAGATAATTTAGAGAAAAATTTTGACACACAGGTTTTCAGATGGAGAAATTAAACTTATAAGTATTTAATTAAAAGAACCAGTAATACATTGTATTGATAATGACATGTAGTTATGATAGTATATTTAGATAACATTTGGTATATTGGATCCTTTCTCATTGCATATGGACTGTGGTCTGTAAATGTTTTATGACACGTCATACAAATCCAAATGCTTTTTAAAAAAACCATGGCTTAATATAATTCATGAGTTTTTAAATTTTCAGTTCTCCACAAGGAAAGCATTCATAATTATAGCTCATAATTTTATATAACATCCTGGGTCAGGCAGACACAAAGATTACCAATGTTGGTATTAAAATAGGAAAATAATTACACATTCCATATATGTATATGGAATTTATTGCCAAAATCTACTGTTTTACAAACTTCAGATGATACCTGGCAGACATTATAGATCATCCCAATAAAAATAACAATTCTATTAGTACTTGATATTGAGCACTATTTTGTTGGTTTCTTACGTTCTGTTTCCTTTTCTTCTTGCAGTTATTTCAATACTAGCCTAAGTAACGTAAGTGCATATGTGAGGAAAAAAGTTGCAAGAAGAAAGCTCAAAGAACAAGAACCCCAACAGTTCACCAATGAGGTATATTGATTCTTCACTACTGAAACTTTATTTTGCTTAACTTATGCGTTTTCCTGTAGTATTCTTGTCAAAATAGACATACCAATGAGAAACAAATGAAAGAAGTAAAAACTGTGCATGCACACTTTTATACAGACACCACTCAAGCTAAATTATTGCAGACACATTTATGCAGACTGCAAGACAGTTTTTGAAGCAGCTTATAAATTTTCCAAAGGGCATGGATTTTTTAATCTATGTTTCAATTGCAGTAGAATGTTTCGTATAGTTGTACATCATTTTGCAATTGATCCCCAAAAAGTATACATTGAAAGGAATGTGCTCGTATTGTCTATGGTTGCATTCTTTTTAATGTGCATCCCCCATTGTGTGTCTGCTTACCTTCTTGTAGTTTCCCTCTCCAATGAATGTAAATAGAAACATTAAATCCCTACTTAGTAATGATCCTAGCTTGGAGAATGAGCATTTCAAAAGGCAGGGGAGTAGGAAAAAAGGAAAGCTTAACTAAAATCATAAAGCAGTCAAAGCCATATGATTTTACACTTAGCAACTGCATCACCAGTCCCAACTCTGGTCACTAAATGAGGACTACCTATACTGCTGCACAGTCCTGTAACTTTGTAAAGCACACCCTAGATGCTTCACCTTATCTATCCTGTTTATTACACACTGGTGCAGCATATACTGAAGCTAGGTACATCTAATGTGTAAATCATTATAACTGATTGGTGGCTCATTCCCTGTTGCATTTTCTAGGGACTGATGTTGCACAAAGTGTAGACGTATGATTTAATACGAATTTTAATGAAAAACAAAACAAAACTAAACTACATTTGTCTTAACAGTTATAAAAAAAATTCAAATCTCCATACACAAAATATCCCAAAATATCAGTCTACTCCATCCATAACTATTTATTTTTTGCAATGCCACTTTACATTACCTATCCTTCTGTAGAATGGAATAAAATAAAAAGCAATTATCAAGGCAAAATGGCCTATAAAATAGGAGGTCAATGTGAAACAGCATAAAATTGCCACTTGGCTTAAGTTAGTTGATCAAATGAGTACAGTAATGTTATATAATTATATAGTCTGTTATTGATGCTGCTGATTTCAGATAGTAAGCCTTTAAAAACATTACGATAATAATGATTGGTTTTACATATTTAGTCCTTAAATTATTTTTAGTTCTGTTGGTTCAAGAGTAAAACAGCTTCTCTTATATAAAGGCATAAGACCCAGGGAAAATTTGCATGATTCTGTACAGCTGGAAGAGTCTAAGTCAACAGAATTAGACTTTGAATTTTGATTTTAACAATTCAGAATTGTTTTTATAAGGAACTATACATAAGGCCTCTTACAGCCTGCAGTTGTTTATATACATAAAATTAATATTTAAATTTAGTTTTGGATTAGCATTAAATATAATGAGCAGCTTTGGTAGCATGCTGAAAACATTTCAGTTTATGTTTTGGTGCATTGCTGGCACTTTCTAAACCTTCATTTGGAAATATCTGTTTTCTACTTACATAAAACACAGGTACCATCTTAGAAACACATCAAGTTGTTTTTCAGTTCAAATGATCAAGTAATCCATAGCAGATTGTCCTAAAATGTCACAAATAACCCAAACAAAGTACAGCTGTAAAACTTGTACATGGGATGTACTGCATTTATTGTTTTTTAAAAAAAAATCAGTGTTAAGTTAGGAATTTGACCATGTGGCATCTATGTCTGAAAGCTTTGCAGCAACATTTGGTTAGAAGAGGTAGCAGCTGCGCTATTAAATCTGAAACGCACAAGTCTAGTCAGGCTGTAAACATTTCTAGGAGTTTTAAATATCCGAAGAACAGAAGAAAAGGTTTTGAAGTGGGAAAATCTGAACTTAAAACAGTAACATTAGTACATTTACTAAGCTGCATGTAATTCAAACTATAAAGAGTAGAATATATTAGAAAAAGTATTAAAATTCTGCAGGATATACAGAATCACTCTTCTGTTGACCTCTACAGGTCATGTTTTCTTTCTCATGTTCTACATTTTAATACTCTTATAATTAAGTCATACAGGTATTTAAGTAGTCAATTTAGTGGAAAACTCCACTTCAATATAATTCAGTGTGCAAAACGTTTCAAAATGATTTGTACACAAATTTGTGTAAACACTTGATTTTTTTTTCAAAGGAATTTCCATCCCTCTATATAGTTATTTAATATATTGGCTATATGATATCCTAACATATTGGCTATTTGCAATTCTAGTAGTTAAGGCCTCTTTGCTAGATGCAGTTTTTCAGTAGTGCAACAAAAATAGTCTTTAATATTTTGATTAATACAGCAGACACTTTTTCAGAAATTCAGTACATCAAAACTGTCAAAATGTGTAACATATTTGAAAATACATTTTTACAATTCTTAAGAAAAAACATGATTTAAAAAAAATCTTTATGGCGAATGGTCTTTTGTGGTTCCTAGTAATGTTTTTCACCTCTGTCTTCACAATTCGGTTTGTTGTATTACATAGTTATGTAGAAGAAACATTTTCATAATTTCACCAGGTAACTGAAAATATCCCCCAAATGTGGCAAAGGCATACATACAGTTTTCATAGTGCACTTTCACCTCACTGAAGTAAAAGTTGCTCCTGTTAGATTTTTTTCCACTTCAATGTGAAGCAGATGGATATTTAGTGTTTGTATTAAATAATCCAATGGTCTAGCCTTCTTCTGTCAAAGACAGTCCTCAGGTGAGGAATTATTTGGAAAGAGTATCTTGCTTAGTGTTACTGTTGACTGTTGACAGTTTCTGTTTAAGCACATTAGTGCACACACATCTTTGTCCTCCAGGTATATCAGTGCAACTGTAACAAATACGATTCCACTTCCTAGAAAAAATAGAAACAGTAAAGTACATTAATTCAAAAAGTAATTCATAACACCAAGCCTCTCTGAATGCCCACCATAATAGTACAAAACCCAGAGGAATTCTGGGAGTTGAAGTCCACACATCTATCAAGCTGCCAAAGTGGAGAAACCCTAGTTTAGCAAATGCTTGTATATTTATCTCTATTCTTACTTTGGAATTTCTTGGTAGAAACAATAAAAACACCCATGCTATCAGAGCATTTGAAGTGTTACATAGGAACAGTAGTATAACATGGTTTGTTTTACTTGTGAATGGCCAACCCGTATACAGGTAGTCCTCAACTTACAACAGTTCATTTAGTGATAGTTGAAGTTACACCAGCGCTGAAAAGTCACATGACCATTTTTCACAATTACGACCATTGAACCATTCCTATGGCCACGTGATTTACATTCGGATGCTTAACAACTAACTCACATTTGTGACAGTTGCAGTGTCCCGCAGTCATGTGATCCCCTTCTGTGACCTTTTGACAAGCGAAGTCAATAGGGAAACCAGATTCACTTAACAACCATGTTACTAATTTAAGAACTGCAGTGAGTTACTTAACTAATGTGGCAAGAAAAGTCGTAAAATGGGACAAAACTTGCTTAACAAATTTCTCACTTAGCAACATAAATTTTTGGCTCAATTGTGATCATAAGTTGATGACTAGTTGTATTTCATTAATGAATTATAGTTAAACTTGTAGCTTAGCATAATGTATTAACATCATTACCAAAATATTTTGGTAACTCCCATGTCCTTTAGTTCCTGTTCAGGTTTTAATTTAACACCTATACAATAACAAGTAAACTGATCTAGAAACATAACCTTTGACATACAAACAATATCATCCTCTATCTCCCATTTGATGCACTAAGCGACAAAGTATAAGCTGGAGTTTTTTTTTAATTTACTCAGATAATTAATTCACCAATTATGCTAAAAGTTCTATTTTGTATTCATGTGAATGCATGTAGAACCTCACTCCTAACTTTTCTATTTCAATTAACAAGTTTAAGTGAGGGATAACTAATGCAGAGATATTATGAGACAATACTATATACATTTCTGTCCTTGATGTATAAAAGGTAAAGGTTCCCCTCGCACATATGTGCTAGTGGTTCCCGACTCTAGGGGTGGTGCTCATTTCCATTTCAAAGCTGAAGAGCCAGCACTGTCTGAAGACGTCTCCGTGATCATGTGGCCGGCATGACTAAATGCCAAAGGCACATGGAACACTGTTACCTTCCCACCAAAGGTGGTCCCTATTTTTCTACTTGCATTTTTACGTGCTTTCAAACACCTAGGTGGGCAGAAGGTGGGACAACTAATGGGAACTCACTCGGTTATACAGTGCTCAGGATTCGAACTGCCGACCTTTCTGATCAACAAGCTCAGTGCCTTTAACGTATAAATAACATAAATACACTACTCAATCTGTCTGCAATACAGGAAATAGTATTCTCTATTATCTGCAAGATAACATGATGTCCTTTGAATGGTTATTCTGTGAATGCTAAGAATGATTGTGCTCCCTGTTCTATGAAATAATAAAAATAGTTCTTCTTTGCTAAACGAGGAGGAAACCTTGAAGAGTTTTTAATGAAAAGCAAAGATTGAGATAATAACCACCAGATAAAATAACCAAGGAATAAGAGAGATGAGCAGACACAGAAACCAGATTCAATTTCTATCTCAATAGTGACAAGAGGGAGAAGTGTGAGAGGATTGCTCAACTAGCCCAGTATCTATATTTTAAAAATACATTATCATTAAATAGATTTCTATTACCTTTGCTATATTACCCGTATATCCTGGGACCAAAGTAAGATGATTTTCTTGTTTCCACAATATACTTAATTGTTCTTTTAAAATCTGAATATTTCTAAGAAAGAAAGCCAAAAATATGGAATATCAATGCAATAAATCAAGAGCAATCAGTATTTCATGGTAACTATCTTAATCTAGATTTCAAATATATGACCAACTGTATCTTTACTAAGTTACTAGCTAATGCAGAAAAAATGTTTTAAATAATTGTAACAGAAATTAGAGAAGGCCATCACAACATTCCATCAACCTTAGAGCAGGTTTTAATTTATGTTCTATATTTTTTTTCTTGTATTATGCTAGAGACCTCAATAGATGCCATATTTTCAAGATCAGAAATACATTATTTCTGTAGGAATGGAATCACTGGGTGTTGTCAGCTAAGAAGTGTTGGCTGGCCTTTTCTGACATGGCACCTGCTTTGTGGAATATCATTCCACCAGAGATTAGAGGGGCCCCAACCCTGCTGAGTTTTCACAAGGCCCTAAAAACTTGGTTTTGAGCTAGAGCTTGGGGACCTGGAAGTGAGATGAAGCTCATCTCTTGGCTTTGTTAATGGTTATTTTATTTGCCTGACTGCTGTATTTTTTAATATATAATGTATTTGTTTTTTCTATTTTGCTGTAATCCCCCCAGAGTTACATATATGAGAGGGATAGCCATATAAATCAAATGAACAATTCTATGTGCATCTCATGTTGACCAAATTACTTTACAACTGTTATTCAAGTTAGAGATTTTTTTCTTCTACTTTCAGTTTCACATATCAAAAAGAATAGATAACAGGTTATTGAAGATTAGGCAAGAAAATCTACAATGAGTCATGCTTTCTAGCTCTAATAGAAAAAAAATATCTTTCTCCTTTTTTATAGCAGAGTTTTCAATACTAATTTAAAGAGAAAGATCTACACGATCAAACTTCTTGAATACTGTTTAATCTGATCATATTTAGAATTGTTCCCAACAGTATGTTAAAAAATCTATGGTTTTTTTTAAATCAGGGAAATATTTTAGGCACTAGCTAAAAGTTTAGCAGTCACACTAAAAGCCACACTGCATATTTAAAAAGGGCAACTTACCCATCTTCTATCTTATCCGTATGGACAGAAAGTTCTGACCACCATCTCTTAATCACAGCCTGAAGCCAATTTAAACCAACAATTACATATCTAGGGGAAAAGAAATCATTATAGTAAGACTTCATTCTGAAAACTGCTTGAACATTGGCAAAATATTCTTTAAAACAATTGCAGACTACTAAGAAATCTTTCAAATCAGGTGTTTTTTTTAATTAAATAGAAAAAACAAGCAGAATAATTCTTCCTAATAATGAATTAAGGTTTTTTTTTTTCTTAGAAGGCAAAATGTCTGAGATATATGCATATAACTCAATCAAGTTATTATTGAGAAACATTTTTTTCCCAAGTCATTCTGTTCAGCAACACTGCTTTTGGTTTTCCCAAAACCTTTTTTATTCTAACAGGCTTAAGCAATTGAACTAACATAAACTGCTTGTTTTTAAATATATAAATAGTAGGAGACACATCTTTAGCCTCAGTAAATCAGGCTGAGGAAGACTAAGTGCAAATACACAATTGTTGTAGAACAGATGGCCTTCTAGCATCCTTTACTTTAACCCATCCTGCCTGGGATTTTGGAATTTACAGCTCAGCAACATTAAAAAGACCACATATTTGCCCTGTATGTTAGGCCAATGAGACCAATAAAATCACTGTTGACATGCAATTCTATGAATTTATCAGGAATAACAAACTATAAAAGGTAAGCATTAACTTTTATTTTTATTCTCTAAATAATCAAAAAATATTTTTAAAAAACTTACTCTTCAAATTTACTTTTAAGCATTAATTTTACTAATGGTAGAAGGTCTACACAGCAACCAACAGAAATATAAGGTTTTTCTTCCTGTAAACTGAAACAAGGCATTATTAGTATGCATAAATATACACCTTCAGACTCCATTAGCCCCTTCCTCTAGATCTTGCTTTTACCTGCTGGTAAGGACAGGGAGACAATCTACAACTACTCCCAGATCTTGTATCCTAGAAACATCATAAAAATACACCATTAGTCACTGCTTTGTGTAATTCTTTACTACATTTCATAACACAGTATCAATACTTTAAGGGCACTATATTAGAAATGGCTGGATTTTATTACATTATTTTATTACATTACAGATCAGGTCTGTGCATAGTAAGCCTATGAAGAAGTCCCAAAGGTTTTAAAATTATGGTCTCACATGCCATTATTAATTATCATCATCGTCATCATTATTATCATTATTATTATTATAGTTTGTCACATAGTGAGTCAGATGTTTAGACTGAATTTTACATTTTTATCCACTTTTTCAAGGACTTGAGATATGTAGATGATGTTTGATGGTGTTAAGGGTATTGTTGCAGAATATAAACTAGTGCAAGTAAAACTGTGTTTTGCAACTGACTGACTATTATTTTGTCAATGCCAGTGGTCCGTTGCACAGTCAGATGGATGTTTAGGCTGGATTTGGCATTTAAGTCCACTGTTATTGTTATATAAAACATAATTCATTGTGTTGTGGACACTTCCTGGAGGGAACACCCAATCAGTATGATTCATGCACAGTCTCCATCCAGGCTTTTCTTTGTAAAAGGAACCCTACATATAACCTCCCCACTCCCCAAACACACAATGTGACTTCAGTTCAGCTAGCAGAAATTTTCTTAAAGCTTTACCTCACTAAATAGGCTACAAGTTCACTTATACTTCTTCTCTTCCAAAAGGTTAAAGCTACATTCAGCCGGAGATTCCTACTGAAGAGAACTTGGGCCATTGTATCATGATCTTCAGAAAGCTAGAAACACAAGAACAGTGTTATGAATCCAGAATTATGATTCTATGAATTTTGTATTAGAAGGTCTATTAAAGATATCTATATGCAGTTCCACACAAGCTGTTTAATGATATTGTCCCAGAACCGTATTTCCGTGAATGAAGGCAACTGTTGCTCATGGAATAGAAAGGATGATTTCTGAGACTTACAGAATGCTTATGAAAGTTGTTTTTTTTTTAAAAAAAAATTTTGTACTTATTGGATTTAAAAATGCATGGTTCTAGACAACTCAGTGTTCAGAGGTCAGCTTTACCTACAGAAGCTTGAATTTATATAATAATTGCTTTTTATAGGCAGTATTTTGTGAAACCTGTCTTAAGTACATGCTTGATGCATTACTCTACAAATAATACACATTGTTGCCAGACATTGCTCTAATTTTCATGTTTTTCTATAATATGAAGGAACAACAACAACAACAAAAGGTTGTTGCATTATCCTACTGGAATAACAGTAATTTATGTAGCCAGCACATTCTGTCTGTCTTCTGAAAGAAAGACAGAATGTATTTACAGCCGTTGTAGAATGTAGTTACAGCCATTTTCTGTATAATTTTTGTATGGTGCTCTAATCTTGGTGTATTCTGAACAGTAAAACAGAAGGAATCAAACACCATAAATAAATCACTAGTTGACCACAATCATATAAAAGAGATTGTTCACTCGATCTTATATCGCGGCGATGGAGGTGGTGAAGCGGAATTACTTCTCCACCCTCATCGCGTCCGCTGAGAATCGCCCGGCCACCCTGTTTAGGA
>JANHFR010004380.1:10829-28979 GCA_032468015.1 Mimophis mahfalensis
TGTCTGTCTATCTATCTATCTATCTATCTATCTATCTATCTATCTATCTATCTATCTATCTATCTATCTATCTAGACTACAAATGCTAAGGATTATGGGAACTGCAACCCAGCTGATCAGGAGAGCACTGGTTGGAGGGTGAACTTTTCCTCTGAGCCAAAAGGTCCTTTGGGGGCTGAGTGATTATTCTAACTGCACACATCTTTGGTTGCCAAAGTTTGGACTCCTTTGGAAGCAAGTAAGGCAGCCAAAAGAGGCTAGAAAAAGAAGATGTAGCCGAAGAAAATAAGAAAGTCAGGAAAGGAAGGGAAGCTAGAAAAGAGCAATTGTATTGGTTACAGAAGTAAGAGAAGCTGATTTTGATGAATGGCTTGGCACTAACCAGGCAGATTTGGGGTTATAGGCTTCTGGTTTTCCTGCAACACAACTCCTTTTAACCGAATAGTCAGAAACACATCTGCAGTGCCTTCCCGTTGCATAAAGAAAATGGAATCCGTAGACACCATTCCTGGGGGAATTCAATGCAATGACATCAGCACTCCTGCCCATTGCCTGTCCCACAACCTTCTGGTAGGTCCTCTAATCTCTTTGGCCTTCCTTTCCTGCAGAACACTATTTCCTTATCAGGAAGAGAGACTCCGAGGCCTGGATGAAGAACTGCCTGCTTGCCTAGGCTTAATTTCAGTTACTTCAAAGAAGAGAATGGGCCATAAAAGCAAACAATGAAGCTTGCTTTTTGTTTGGAACCTGGTTTCCGCCAGGCTCAGCTTCAATCAAAGAGAATGAAATAAGAGCTGCTGTCACCGTCTGGCTTCACTCAAAGTACGTGAGTGCCATTACTGACACTGGAGAAAACATCCGGTCAGAACAAGTTGTTTTGCAATTGTTCCCTCCTTCCCAGAAACAAGGATTATGGTTCACAGATTTTAATAGGGCGACATCCAACAATCCTGTAGGACAGTGATGGCGAACCTATGGCATGCGTGCCCAAAGTGGCACTTGGAGCCATGTCACCCGGCACGCAAGCTATCCCCAATTTGCCCCCGTGGGTGCGCATGCCCTCCCAAGCCCCCAAAATGCCAAAAAACCCATGAAATTTTGAGGTTTTTTTTGGGTCTTAGGGCTTGGTTGTGTGCACACACGTGCGCGGGGACAATAGCATGTGCTATGCCCCTCCCCCATGCGTGCGTGCACTCTCCCAAGCCCAAACAAGGAAGTGAGCAGTGCACATGCGCACACCTAAACAGGAAGTGGCACGTGGGTGGCCACGCCCACTTCCCCCCTCCCATTTTTGGCACTCGGTGCCAAAAAGGTTCGCCATCACTGCTGTAGGAGATGTTGCCACCATATTGTCTGTGGAGATTCTCAGTTATCTAATTGTCTCAAATGTGCTTTTTTCCCTTAAAAGGTAACTGGACTGCTTTTTTCCTTGAGGAGGAGGAAGAAAAAGAAAACGTTTCTCTTCTTATCCAAGAAGCTTCATCAGTTGCGATGGCAGGCCATGGAAGGATAGTCTATGCTGCAGCTTTGGTCAAGTCAGTTTCGGGACATAGCACTCTTTATTTCAGTTTGTATTAATCCCCTTTCTTATGTCCTGCAAATTGCAGTTGGAGTGACATCAACTGTATCTGTAGTATGTGGTTCATGTGGTTCCATTATAACTGCATGCAAGATATTCTGCATAACAGCACAGAACCCAATTCATCCACATATTGAGCTAAACCCTGGATTAATCATGGTGTATTAATTCAATTGCAATTTTCTAACTTCATAATGAATGCTAAGCTATACATTACACCTGCAAACAACAAAGTATTCATGCCACACACTAAGCCAAGCTAAAATTATCCTGTATGCTAGTGAGATACACCACTGCACCCAGCTCATTTGCGTGGCCAATCCCTAATGTTTTTTGAGGATTTAAGGGATGAGAAATCTAGCAAGATGAGAACACTCAAATTAGCAATAACGCTAAGCAATAGACTTATATACTGCTCGATAGTGCTTTACAGCACTCTCTGAGTGGTTTACAATGTCAGCATATTGCTCCCAACAATCTGGGTCCTCATTTTACCAATCTTGGAAGGATGGAAGGCTGAGTCAACCTTGGGCCTGGTGAGATTCGTACTGCCAAACTGCAGACAGTAGGCAGAGTTCAACTGCAATGGTGTGTTCTAATTACTCTTGAATTGCAATGCTCCTCAGGACAAGTAGTTTTCTACTCATCTTGGTTATTCCCATCAGGCTTCTATAACATATCTCCAAAAGTATGCTAAATATATGTTAAAGCTTCCAGTAGCTTTGAAATGGTTACCCTAAATAAAAGCCTTGTCATGTGAACTGGTGTAGCTACATGTGATACTCTGGGAAGAATAGCAAGGGCGAAGGTACAAACATATGCAATCAGTGGAGCTGAGCATTTTCCACTGCTTATGGATATACAAAATTTCTACACCAATGTTGGTCTGTCTCCTCCACCATCAAATTGAGATATTCCTTGTGATGGAGCAAGAGGCCCTGTTGACTATGAAGTTGCACTTGCCTCTTGTACGTATGGCAGCCTTGCATTATTACGCCTTTTGAGTTGATTGGACCTTTGGAGCAGCTGGTAGTTAAATTAAGCTCAGGGCTTCTTTTTTAAAAATAATCTTTATTATTATTGTACAGTTAAAAAAAGACAAAACACCACAACCAACCCACATATATACAAAACACACAAAAATAATATACACAACAACCCCAACACAGGTGGAAAGTCCTTTCCAGCCCTATGCTCTTTATATACAGCAGTGTAGACTCAAGTTGCAGTTTCCAGTTCTAAGCATTCATACTTCCTATTGCTATTAATTTAGAAAACCATCATTACATATTTTTAAACCAGGTTTGGTGGTCTCATACACCTCTTACAGTTTTAACTATGTCCTCAAACCTTTGTCCCAAACCCAGAATAGTTTTAAATCAGCAACACGTTCTGTTTTGATCCCCTATTGTTCTGTTCATCGCCCAAGTGTGTCATAACTTAAATAAAATTTGGATGCCCTTTGTCTCTTAACATACTGGTCTGTCAATTCCATGCATTCATAAATCTTTTTTATCACTGCTTCCTCCAGTGGTATATTGTCCATCTTCCAAAATTGAGCAAAGCTTATCCTTGCTGCTGTAGTTGTAAAGTTAGGTACCATATGCTCTTGCTTATATTTTCTGGCCTTATTCCCAGTAAGTAAGTCTCAGGTTTCAATCCAATATTTATACCTGTCATTTCCAATAGCCATTTTTGAATCTTTTCCCAGTATTTTATAGCCTTGGCACATGTCCACCATTGGTGGTAGAATGTGCCTTCCTTCACTCCACATTTCCAACACATCAGGAAACATCTTTGCCAATGTGGGGGGGGGGGGAGATTCCACCTGCAGGACATTTTATAGATATTCTCCTTGTATGCTGTAGCTATCGTAAGTTTAATGTTTTTACACCATATTTCCTGCCATTTATCTGATTCAATTGTATGGCCAAGGTTTTTCTCCCAGGCAACCAGTGGACCTATTTCAATCTCCTCTCCCAATTCCTGGATCATTAGCTGTTTCCTAGCCTTAATGGAACATGCGTGCAGCACACCAATCAGCTGTTTTTTGGCTCTCCCAAGTCCCAGATGTTTTCTAGCTTTAATGGAATGCGCGTGCAGCGCGTGTATGGTGTGTACATGTGTGAAGTGCGCACAAAGCAAACTGGTTGTTAGACTGCTAGAAACCCATCAGAGATGGTATCCTACCAGTTCTCTCTGGTTCCAGAGAACCGGTAGGGCCGATTTGGCATGGTTTGCCAAACGGACAAAAACCACCCCTGGCTGGCCCCGCCCACCTGCTCCCAACCGTGCCCTTCCCTTTTTGAAAGCTCTGCTGATACGCGCGGAGGGAACTAGCTGCCGTGCGATCAGCAGAGCTCTGCTGTTGAAGTTGATGGAATGCGCGTTCCCTCAGCTTCGGAAGTTGGGCACCTGTACACAAGCACACAACCGGCTTCCGAACAGCTCCAGGTTTTTTGCTGTTGGCTGGGGGTGGAGAAGGACACGGTAAATGCTTCCTTCTCCACCCCCAGCCAAAAATGGAGCAGTTCAGAACTGCTCCATTTTTTTTGCTGTTGGCTGGGACAGTTTGGAAGCCGCTTGGCTTGCCCGGCTTCCGAACTGCTCTGTTTTTTGCTGTTGGCTGGGGATGGAGAAGGAGGCATTTACCGCATCCTTCTCCATCCCCAGAGAACTGCAAAAAACACTTCAAAAGCTCTGTGCGCCCTCCCCCCATGCGCGTGCCCCCCCGCATGCACAGAAGCTGGGCACAAGCGCATGCTTAGGGAACCGGTGGTGGGATTTTTTGAATCCCACCACTGAAACCCATCCCTGCTTCATTCTTTCCTCTGCGAGAGACAGATAAACACGTTGCTAGAGAACTCAACTGCTGTACCTAACAAAGTAAATAGTATTGCCACAATTCTGATAAATGTCTGGAATTCACCCAAAATTTGGGAGTAGCTCCAGAGAAAAGCAGCAAAGGGCTTTTGCTTTGAAAGGATACTATTTAGGAAAAATAGGTACCATATTTAGCAGGATACTGTGTTAGAATTTTTTTTAATTCCAATTTATATGCCGCCCTTCTCCAGAGACTCAGGGCGGCTTACAACCGCTTGAAACATTAGCCTTCATTCTTTGTATGTGCCTGCTTATTAGGGCAGTTCCCCCTGCCCAAGCGGTGTTTTACAAAGTTAGCTTAATGCCCCCAACAATCTGGGTCCTCAGTTTACCTACCTTGGAAGGATGGAAGGCTGAGTCAACCTTGAGCCTGGTGAGATTTGAATGCCCTGATTGCAGGCAGCTGGCAGCTAAGTGCTACATAACAGCACTTTAATCCGCTGCACCACCAAGGCTCTTGGTTTTGATTTATATTTGTCAGTGTTTATTAGTTTAGCCTTACTATCTTGTTTTTCCTATCATTTTAGGTAAGTAAGCCATTCTGCGTAATTTCAGAACGTTTTCCAAACTATTTTAATTTATTTAATGAAAAATAATTTATAAGTATAAATATTGTTCTTGGTCACCAGTTACAGCAGATCAGCACCATCTCATCTACCGAGCACATTGTAAGCCGTCCTGAGTCTTCGGAGAAGGGTGGGATATAAATGGGATTAAAAAAAAAAATCCTCTCTGGTATTAGAATACCTCTCACCATGACTGCTGACATCACAACTTTCTCCCATATTTAACCAGGAAACAGATGAAAATTGTTTTAAATGCCTCAAATAGATATATAGTGGTCCCTCGACCTACGAATTTAATCCATTCTGAATGCATTTTTGGAATTAGAAAAATTCGGAAGTCGAAAAAGCGACTTCTCATTGAAATGCATTGGGAACGGATTAATTTGTTCCAGTTTTTTGTGGAAACCTCTTTATGAGGTGCACTTTAAAGGCATCCAAAGTGCACAGCATAATTAGGTTTCTACAAAAAATTATTAAAAAAAGAACTTTACCAGCCATTCGGGACCGGGTCATAAGTCGAGGAAATAGCAGCTGTCATTCGGAAGTCAGGGAAACCGTGGCTAAAAGCGCCAGCGGTTTCCCCATTCGGATGTTGAAATCTTCGTGTGTCGGGATGTTCATATGTCGAGGGACCACTGTACAAGACTTCCCTAAGTCCTGTGAGGTCCTACCACTCAACAACTCTCAGACCCTCAGTGACTGTTCAACTCGGCTCCTGATGTTTCAAATGTCCACCTAAGATAAAGCCACACCAAATGCTCAACTAACATCTCCAAATATCTTTCAATATGCTATTAGGGGTCATTTTGCTAGCAATGGGTATTACCATGGATGTCTCCTCTGTACAAATTTCCTTCTGTACAGGTGCCGCTGAACATTCAGGGATGGATTTCACCCCCTTCCTTTTGGCTTTTTCTATCTGAGTGTTCGTGAAATAGTTGACAGCCGCAAATTCAATCAGTGCAGAGAATACAAAAGCAAAGCATACAGCTATGAACCAATCCATGGCTGTGGCATAGGAGACTTTAGGTAAGGAATGCCTGGCGCTGATGCTCAAAGTTGTCATGGTCAACACAGTGGTTATTCCTTGGAAAGAAAAGAAATATAATAAATGTAATTGGTATCTTTACGGAATAAGAAAAAATACCAAAAGCATAACTTACCCTCAATTATGAAGAAAAATGGAATACAAAGTGTGTTAGTTCATGTCGTGAACTAACATGAACTATGGTGTTGTGGGGGCTCCATCACTAGAGATTTTTAAGAAGAGATTGAACAGTCATTGTTCAGAATGGTATATGGCAGTGATGGTGAACCCTTTTCGGCTCCTGTGCCAAAAATGCATGCACATGCTGTTGCTCCCACTCTTGTATGCCCCACCCCCATGCATGCACATGTGACCACCCCTCCACTGCCCGTGCATGCACCTGTGATTGTTTCAAACACCAACTCATTTGGTGTATTAATCTCATCTGATTGGTGGGGGCAGGGAGAGGGGACACTGACCCGACCTAGCTGCTTCTCTCCGCCGCAGTTAACCTGTAATAGCCAGTCAGCCTCTTTATGATCTTCTTTGAACAAGGAGTGTGTTTAAAATTATAGATTTAATTTTACTAAGTATTTGGGAAATCTTTTCACTTGCAAACAATGGTTTAAGAAGATTTAGTGGATTAAACTATTTGAGAAAATGTCACTGGCTCTAAAATGAAATAGAAAAGTAAATTGATGGAACCTCTCAAATCTTCTGACACTGAGAATGGAAGTCAAGTTGCCTTCAGAAGAAGAAGCTGTTAGAGCTTCATCACTGGAAGCTTTCAATAAGAGACTGGACTGCCATCTGTCAAAAATGGTGTTAGGAACTCCTGCTTGGGCAGGGGGTTACACTAGATGACCTACAAGATCCCTTCCAACTTTATTAATCTGTTAAAATAAGGGTTATACATTATACATTGTTCGGTGAAAACAGAGGTCCCTTCCATTACCTACAGGCCTCAACTTACAACCACAACTACAAACTACGACATTGTTTAATTTTATTTTTCTGCAGTAGCCCTTAACAGGATGAAAAGACAACAGAGCATGACAGATTTCTTCAGTAAGAAACCAAGATTGGAATAAGATACAACAGAATTGGCCTTGGATGATGCAAAACAGTCACAAGCACAACCACTCCAACTTGGAGAAAGCAGCACATCAATTACTGAAAGAACTGATAACTCCAAGATTGAAAATAATCTTCCTGACTGCTGGACATTGCAACAGTATAAACACTTTAAAGAAACATATGAGAGGACTGGTAATTTCCAACAAAAGGGTTGCAGGTATTGTGCAAAATATGACTTCACAAAAGAAAAAAAGTGTTCATGTGTCAAAAGAATGGAAATATTTGCAGATTGAGGCAGCAGGGAAAAATAAAGAGGTACAACAAGCTTCTCTAAAAAAAATGAAAGAAAATTTTTCATCAAAAGCTGATAACATTTGCACAGAGAATTTAAAACAATGTGAGGAAGATGCAATAACAAAAGGAATAGATAAGATGACTGAAAAATAATGTAGGCACCACTTGTAGAATATTCAATACAGTTTACAAGCTGGCACAAAGATGTAAGCCATTTTCAGACATAGAAGATGACATAAAAGTGCAAATTAAAAATGGACTAGGTACGGGAATAGGATTGCATTCACGTAAAACTGCAGTGAAAATAGTTGATTTCATTGTAAAAGAAATCAAAAAACTATTTACTTAAATTATTGAAAATAATCTGAAAACATATTTAATTATTGACGGAGCCTCAATGATACCTTGCAAACCAGTTGTGATACTTTTGTTAAAAGTTGAGGATTCAGTTACTTCACCAACAATTTTTGTTGAGCTAGCTGAATTGGAAAAACAAGATGTAGAGACATTATGTTGTTCAGTTATGGAAAGTTTAAATATTTGGGTTTACTAAAAATACCTAGAAAAATTTGTAATAGGATTTTGCTCCAATGGTGGTGCCATGATTACACTTGGGAGAAAATCTGGAGCGAGCACTAGAATAGCAAAAGAGTTTCCAAACATCATAATATGGCACTGCTTAAATCAGTGGTTCTCAACCTGTGGGTCGGGACCCCTTTGGGGGTCGAACCACCCTTTTGCAGGGGTCACCTAAGAACATTGGAAAACACATATTTCAATACAAATACAGGTTTATGTGAAAATAATTTTATGGTTGGGGGTCACCACAACATGAGGAACTGTATTAAAGGGTCGTGACATTAGGAAGGTTGAGAACCACTGGCTTAAACCATCTCTAGTGATCTCCCGTTACTTGTTCCAGTTCAAAAGCATGTAAAACTGCAAGTAGATAAATAGGGACCACCTTGGTGGGAAGGTAACAGTGTTCCGTGCACTTGCGGCGTTTAGTCATACCAGCCACATGACCACGAAATCATCATCAGACACTGCTGGCTCTTCAGCTTAGAAACAGCGATGAGCACCGCCCCCTAGAGTCGGGAATGACTAGCACGTACATGCAAGGGGAATCTTTATCTTTACCCTTTTTAGATGATTCAGTAAAGGAAATAAAGCAAATAAATCATTTTAAAATATTTATTGATAAGCTATATACTATTTTTCATCAATCTAATAAGAACCAAACTGAACTTACCAAAATATCTGAACAACTTGAAATTGAAATTATAATGATTGGTAGAGTTTTGAGACCAAGATGGGCTGCCTGTAGCTATGTGGCATGCTTATCCAGTGTTATATCACTATTTTCATTCAAATCAAAAATACTTAGGTATGGCTTCCCGTCTTGAAAATATATATTTTATGACTGATTTGGCATTGATGATTGATATTCTAAATGAAATTTCTCTTCTTTCAAATGCACTGCAAGCAAGAAATGTAGACATAAAGGCTGAAAAAATTGTGATAAGATCAACTAAAGCATTTGAAATGCTTAGAAAGGAAAAGGGTGCATACGAAAAAGAAGTTGATGGATTAATAACTTCAGAAACCTTCAAAAATATAAAATTTGTAGGATATCATTGATTTGTTGGGCTTCCTTAGGAAAGACTTTTAGAAAGCATTGTAACAAATTTGAATAAAAGGCTAATGGATTGTGAACATTTAAAAACTGGTAGCCAAGTTCAAGATATGTACAAATTAAAATTTCTCAATTTTTTTGGAGCCAGATTACTGGAATTTTGGAGAAGTAGTACTTCCATGGAAAGCAGCTGAAGAACAATTGCTTGAATTCAGTGACATTTTTAATTACCAAATTAATATTAATGATTATTGAGATTTTGTAGAACATGTTTTTTTTAAATTCCCAGAAATATGCAATTCCCGACAGCATTCAAAATGCTAAAGTTATTGTCAGAATAATTGCTGTAAGTTCACTAGAAGCAGAAAGGGGTTTTTCACAAATGAACATTGTATATTCAGAGAAGAGAAGTCGCCTGTTTCCAATATAACAAACCTAATGACAATTAGTCTAATTGGCCTACCTCTACAAGAATGGGACCCTATTCCTACAGCCAAAAAATGATGATGCTCGAATAAAACTGAAGAAAAGTGGATGACAATAAAACATCAATTTGGAAATAAGTAACAGTTTTATTGTTTTTGTCAAATATTATCTAATAGTTTTTCATTAATATTTTAAAACTTTCTTGTATCAAAATCTAGTTTTGTGTACCTTTTGATTGTTCTTAAATATTAAATGCATGAAATAATAAACTACCTTTTGGTATATCTTTTTTTATACTTAAAACGGTCATTGGGGTAAAGAAATGATGTTGCAGTGGCCATGCCCACCCTGTCACATGACCACCCAACCACACCCACCTAGTCACATAACCAGCCATCCAGTCATTACCACAGAGAACCAGTTGTTAAATTATTTGAATCCCACCACTGGGAAGGAGGAAAATACCACCAAAACAATGTTGTAGCTGTGGTACAGTGTACGAAAGGCCAAAAGGCTGAGATGAGACCAACTGTCCCCCATCAGCCACCTCAGTGACCCAGCTAAGCACTTGAAGACCAAGCTGAGAAGTGGCACAAGATCAGCTAAGAAGTGACTGGCAGACCTGAGAGGCAGTCTGACCCAGCTGGAGAGGCAGCACGGCACAGTGGACCAGCTGAGAAGTAGACCCAGAGTGACCCCAGCAACTGAGGCAGAGGTGGCTGGAGACAAGATAGCCCAGCAAGCCTGTCCAGAGCAGCAGCCAGCAGCCCAGCAGCTCAAATTTGGCCCAGGGTGTCAGCTTGTCAATCAAGGCAGAGACAGCCAGAAATGAGTGTGGCAGACAAGCTGACGGGAGGGGAGTTGAGTCAGATATGGGCAAGGTGGATAAATGGAGCCAGCTGGGAAGGAAAAGGAGGAGGCCAAGGTAGAGATGGATGGAGATGGCCAATGGGTGATGACAGCCAGAGGCCACCTGGGTGGCAGAGCATCAGAGGACCAGCTACAGAGCCAGAGCAACACATTGAGCCCGAGGACCTTGGGAGTGAAAACCCAGCAGTGGCCAGGCAGTCAAAATACAAGAAGGCAGGGAGAAAAACGACAAAAGTCAGGGAGGAAAGAGATAAGTATGGAGCACTTCAAAACAGGGAAGATAGGGATAAGGAGGGCTAAAAACAAGGCATCTCCTAACAAGCAGCCTGAGAATTCATGTGAAAGAATGTGTGGTCCTGCTACTGCAGATTTCAAGTCCCCGTTCAGCATTCTTTCTTACGGATAGGGAGCCCTATCCTTTGTTATGCTGAAGAGTTAGAAGATACACCACAGGACAATTGTATTCTTTAAATTTTCAATATAAACTGCAAAATCTTTTCTCTTTTTAATATTTCCATTAAAATCAAAGTGCATTCTTTTACACTAATTACAAGCTGATATTATGTCTTTATTTTCAGACTAAGACACCATTTTCACTTTCAGCTGAAAGCTTACTTTTCTCTCATCCCTTTATTCATTGTTATGCAGGATAATCTTGCTCCCCCCTCCCTCAAGAACCCCTGCCTCAGAAAGCCCTGCCCTGAGGCAGAACCCCACAAGATATCCCAGAGCTGCTGGCACCACCAGCTGACTGCTACCCTCACTGGGATGGCAGGGCCCCAGCCATGGGTCTACTATCCTGGGCCTGGTTGGCTTCCTGGACACTGTGGGCCACTGCCTCCACCCACGGACCTTCTGCCAACAACTTGAATGCCAGGTCCTTGGTACATAAAGCCCCCCTCCAATGAGAACCCTTGGAGGAGACGCAGAACAGCAGAAAGCAAAGGGGGAAGAGGCCAAAAGTTTGAAGGCTGCCTTGGAGCAGCCACCAGGGCTCTGCTCATTCCTAAGGAGTACAGGGACCTGGGGGAGGTGTGTAGCAAGAAGAAATGCAAATCCCATGTGGCAGCCCCGGTACAGTTTAAGGAAATAAAGGATGGGTCAATGTGGTTGTGTGCGGACTTTAGAAGGATAAACAGAGTGTGCATAGAGAACATATACCCCCTTCCCCTAATAAAGGACATGTTAGGCCACATGGCCAAGGGGAAAATCTTCACCAAACTAAACCTGAGGGAGATGTATTACAGAGTTCAAGGAGGGCAACAAGTGGAAAACAGCCTTCAACTGCCTGTTAGGAAGATTCCAGTTCGAAGTAATGCTATTTGTGCTCCAAGGGGGCCCAACAGTATTCATGCCGCTAATTAATAAGTGCTGCATGATCACCTGTAGAAATGGGTCCTAGTGTACCTGGAATACATCATCATATTCACAGAAATGATGGGGCAGCATGTAAAATTAGTTCGCCTGGTTCTTAAGAGACTCTTGAAGGCAAACCAGTATATCAAACTATCCAAGTGTGAATTCCACAAGACTCATTTAGACTGCCTGGGATACCAAGTATTGTGCGATAGGGAACGTAAAAAGCCATATTAGAATGGCAAGCCCCACAATCCCAAAAGCAACTGCAGAGCTTTCTGGGTTCACAAACCTTTACAGGCAATTCATCCTCTCCTTTACAACAATCTCCCTGCTGATCACCAAACAGTTAAAAACAGGAGGGAGGGGAGGAAAACCTCACCAGTGTCAGCCACTAAATTGGATGATGGAGTGCCAGGGGGCTTTTAACGAGTCAAAGAGATTGTTTGCAGAGGAGCTGGTCCTAAAATAAAACAAACCCTGTGGAGTTCTTTGTCATCCACTCAGATGCCAGCGATGTGGTGTATGGGGGGAGCATTGTACTCCTCCAGAAAAACCAAGTGGGTAAGCTCTTGCAATCATGTACTTACACCTGCTGAAAACTCATCAAAACTGAGAGGCACTGGTTAGTATGGGGAAAGGAAACATTCTCTGTTAGATGGGCTCACATCTTTACTCCTCAAGGGGACTAAAGTGCCCTTTGAAGTGTGGACTGATCACAAGAATTTGGAGGCATTGATGGCCCCCTAAAAAATTTTTGGCAAAACAAGTCTGCTGGGTGCAATACTTTAATCAATTCAACTTCAAGCTGATGTACATCCCAGGGGGGAAGAACTTTTTAGTTGATGCCCTGTCCCACATGCTGCAGTTCAAGAGCAGCCGAGAAGAAGTGGTAAATGCCATCATCCCCCAAACCAGAGAGCAGCACAGACACCCATGAGGCAACAGGCCAGGAGGAAGCCATGGGACCTCAGTGGCAACCTGACCCAACAACTAAAAGGAGAGTTACAATCCTATCCATGGTTCAGAGCCCATGGGGGAAAGCTGATGTCAAGAGAAGGACTGGCATGGAAGGGGAACAAGCTGTATATCCCTAGTACCTTACAAGTCCAAGTCGCGCAATGGAGTCATGACACCAAGCAAGCTGGCTACTTCACATTCTTAAAAGCCTACATTTTTGTGAAGAGACAATTTTGGTGGCCAAGAATGAAAAGGCACGTAGAAAGCTATGTAAAGAGTTGCTCAGTGTGTGCAGCAATGAAGAAAAGATGAGGGAAAAGTCCAGCTCTGCTACAACAAGTTGCAGAGCTGACCCCGCCCTGGGGGGAGATAGTAATGGACTTTATAGTTGAACTCCCAGAAAGTGGGGGAAGCACCATTATTTAGATGGTGATAGACCTTTTTTTCCAAACAAGCCCACTTTGTAGCCTGCCTGGGCCTCCCATCTGCCCAAAGACTTGCCAAGCAGCATATCTACAGACTGCACAGGATGCCAAAGAGAATCATCTCGGACTGGGGATCCAATTCACTGCTATGTTTTGGAGGGAGTTCATAAGGTTGACAGGATCAACTCAAGGGCTTAGTTTCATGTTCCATCTGAGTAAGAATGGAGCTGTGGAACAAGCAAAGACAATGAGAGAGCAATACTTCAAATCTTATGACTATGTCAACTACTAGCAGTCTAACTGAGCAGATCCCCTGCTGTTTGCTGAAGTTGCGTACAATAGCAGCATGGGGCTTACCTCATTCAAAGTAGCTATGGGGGTGCAGTTTGTCCCCCTGCCAGAACACCCTCAGGAACCTGCTTCCTCAGTGAGCTTAACTGAGTGGGTGAGTTATTTACAAAATGCATAGGGAAATGTAAAATGAGCACTGGCTAAGTAAAGGCAGACAGAAACCCAGAAACCGTTTCACATAGGAGCGAAAGTGTATTTATCTACAAAGTATCTTTGAAATTGAAGCTGCCCTGCCAAAAGTTGGGTCCAAAATTTATAGAGCCTTTCCTCATAGTGAAAATCATAAACCCAGTTACAGTAGAGTTGAAACTGCCACAACTACTGGGAAAAGTGCACCCGGAGTTCTACTGCAGTTAGCTTAAGCCAGTGGTGGGGTCAGAGCTAAGGCCAGTAACCAGGGTAGCTCCAGGTCCAATTGTACTGTGTTTTCACCAAAATAAGACCCAGTCTTATTTTCTTTTGGGCTTGAAAATAAGCAGTCGGGCTTATTTTTGGGGAGGTCTTATTTTTTTAAGAACAGGAGGCACCGAGTGTAGGAGCCAACAGGAGTGGGAATACAGCTACTGCTGGCCTTCCCTCTCTGTCCCACTGTCTGCTTGCCCACAGCTGCAATGTGCCATGCCTTGGTCTCCTTGGTGCAGTGCAAATACCATTAATTCCGAGCATGGAGCCAGAAGTGAGGGAGAACACAGACAATCCAGACATGCTGCACGGCTGCCTGACTCATGGGAGGCTCATGGGAGGCTTGCACAGCAGCACCAGCATCAGGCAGAGGCAGAGGCATGGGGGAGGTGGGAGGCAGGCAATCCTGATGCCCCATGTGGGTGCCTGTTTGGCATGGCCTCAGGCAAGCCAAAAGATGTGGGAAGAAGTGGGCAGCGCATTGGGATCGCCTCTGCCTGGCCCTGCTGCATACTTTTCGCCCAGAGACAAAGCCTTGTTTGTTTGCAAAGGGGACATGGACCTGACTGCTTTGTTTCAAGCCGTCCCCTTTGCAAGCACACAAATCTTTGAGCCTCCATGATTTCTCCGTCCAGGCGAAAAGGGTTCGGTCTCCTATCAGATGCTTGGGAACAGAGCAAATCTCCTTCAGGAGAGAGAATAATGGCTTGGGAAGGAGGCTGGAGCAGTGAGGAGCAAGGTGGCACTGGACCTGAGCCCTGAGAGGCGGCCAACAAATAAGACAAAAACACAAAGTGGCTGGCTGCAAAGCTGCCAGTTTCAGGAAGCAGCCTGGCAAGCAGAAGCCCCACACCCAAAAAGAAATGGGAGAAAGTCATGCTGCCAGCTGCGTCAGTGGTGGGATTCAAAAAATCCCACCACCGGTTCGTTAAATTTTAAGGGAGCATGCGCACACACCCGGCTTTTGGAGCCCAGGGAAGAATACTCTACTGTTCTGATCTATCTCTGCTCTTCGGAGCAAAAGCAGAAATAGATCGGAACAGTCAGTGGCTTCTTCCCTGGGCTGCAAAAGCTGCCCGGCAACAGCAAACAACAGAAGAGTGATCAGACATCCGGCATGCAAAAGAGGAGTTCTGCTAAATCGTGAGAGAGCAGAGCAGAACTTTAAAATCCGGGTGGCTTTTGCAGCCCAGGGAAGAAGCCACTGCCTGTTCCAATTTATTTCTGCTTTTGCTTCAAAGAGCAGAGATAGATCGGAACAGCCAGTAGCTTCTTCCCTGGGCTCCAAAAGCTGGGCGCGCGCAGGGATGCGCGCCCATGCATAGAAGGGAGCAGGTGGGCAGGGCCAGCCAGGGGTGGTTTTTGCCGGTTTGCCGAACCACCCCTGGTCAGCGCTACCGGTTTCTGGAAACTGGAGGGAACCAGTAGGATACCATCTCTGAGCTGCATGCAGTTTGCTCCATCAACCCTCAGCTGCAGACGTCACCCAGGCAGACAGAACCACGCGCAGTACCTGAAAAACCTTTCCTAGGACCTGAGAATATTCGTAGATATAAAGACATTTTGAATGAAAAAGGGGAACTTAGAACGAAAATTGTGTTGGAAAGCCAAGGCTTAGACTTAACATGGTTGGCATATTTGCAGATTCAATCAAGATATGATAAAGATGCTAGGTCATTTGGTTTTTATAGAAGCATGACGCAGCTGGATAAGATATTGCTTGAGAAAGATGTAAAACTGATTAAGAGCATATATAGTTACTTATTAGAATATATTCTTATGGATGAACAAGTTAAACACAGAATGGTTGTTTGGGCAAAGAGTTTTGGTTAAATATAGAATTGGAAAAATGGGAGAGATTCTGGCTCCAAAGCTAACTATGTCAACAGCATATAAGGAGAACTTGTATAAGATGCTTAATAGATGGCACTTTTCACCACTGAGGATAGCAAAGATGTTTAAAGACAAATCAGCTAAATGTTGGAAATGTAAGCAACTGCCTGGGTCTTACTATCATATGTGGTGGACGTGCGGTTTTGCTAAAAAAAATTGGTTGAAAATGTCTATGCCATATATTGAGTGGAAGCCTGAATTTTTTCTACTGGGAATAATACCAGATTCAATCAACAAAATAGATGTTTATCTAATTATACATGTTTTGACAGCTGCTAGGATTTTCTTTGCTCAACATTGGAAAAGTGAAGAAATCCCA
Organism: Mimophis mahfalensis; assembly: GCA_032468015.1. Taxonomy (NCBI): domain Eukaryota; kingdom Metazoa; phylum Chordata; class Lepidosauria; order Squamata; genus Mimophis; species Mimophis mahfalensis. The sequence continues at coordinate 26,894 of JANHFR010004380.1, forward strand.
CAAGAGGATAGCGTCATAAATAAAATTTTAGAATGTGCAGAAATGGATAGGTTAACACTGGCTATTAGGGAGAAAGAGGAAACAGAATATTATGTAAGCTCAGCTTACGTTTGCTGCTTTACTCCCCCACTCTTTCCATTCTCTTTTGCAGCCCAGTTGAGAAGGAGCTCTTCACAGCTGCTCAGGACCAGTAGAAATTCAGCTGGCATAGCTCTGTTTCTCTGTAACTGCTCCTTCGTGCTCAGAGAAAAACTTGCAAATTTGCCCGAACCAGGGAAACTGGCTTCCTACCTTCTGTTAGCCCTGCCACCCTTTCTCTTAAAGTCATACATGGTTTAGAAACCCAATTAGAAGGGTTGTCTATGGAGTGTACTTTTAGGGAGGAAGAAACTAGGCATCATAAGCCCAACAGTGGAAGAGAAATTCAAGCTCATGAAGTCCAGAGAGAAAGACAACAAACACAGAACCCGAGCAGAGGATTTCCTTGGCCTTTGGGGGTACCAGCTGGCACTGCACAAGCTTGGAATTGGAGAGCTAGCGTGCCACGGATTTGCAGAGACAGCATGGTTCAATTCTGCAGAAGCTGCATTTTTGGCACATGGCGGGATTCTGTGGATCTTCATCCTCTTCTGCACAGAGAGCTTATTACCGGTACTGAGGTCTTATGGAAGGCAGAGGAGCATCTGCCAATTTCCTTTTCATGGCAACCAGCTTAAGAGTGCTCGGGGTAGGAGAAGAGAGAGAGAAAGCCTCTTGATTCCTGTGCATGTCTTTGCACTTTTCACTAAGTATAAATGTGTGTGTGGTGGGAGCATAGCTCTTCCCGAGGGAGAAGAGTACGATTTGTCAGCAAACACACACACAACCCAGCCAGTGAAAGATATGGCAATTGCTGCACATTTTCAGGGCAGTGAGAAGATTCAGGAAGAGCTCTGCTACACACACACACACACATGACTTGTGCAAGAATCAAGACTCTCTCTCTCTCTCTCTTTCTCTCTCTCTCTCTTCTCCCACCCCCAGCACTCTTAAGCCGGTTGCCATTAAAAGGAAATTGGCACCCCCTGTGCTATGCTTCCCCCCCCCACACACATACTCGCTGCCTCTCATGTTGGTCACACCCATCCCCTGAGCTTATTTTCAGGGTAGAGCTTATATTTGCTCCCTCCTAGCATCAGGCTAGGGCTAACTTTTGGGGTGGGTCTTATTTTCAGGAAAATATGGTAATGGAAGGGGAGACATGCTACAAGGTTAAAGAGATCCTGGACTCTAGGCTATACAAAGGGAAACTCCAATACCTGGTCCATTGGAAGGGATACCCAACGTTGGAAGCTAGATGAGTGAAAGCGCAGAATATGACGGCTGATTAATTGATAAGAAAGTTTCATGAGAAAGGTAGCCCCAGAAACCAAAAGGGCATCCCTAGGGATGTAGGGAATTCTGGGCTTTATTAATGTGTATGTGTGTGCTTGATATTTCCCAGGTGCTTATCACTTTCTAGGGGGAATCCAATTGTCAACTTTGAAATGAAACTGGGCTGCCACAGCCATCTTTTCATTTCTCAGCTTGCCACACAATATGGGAGGGGGGAGAGGCTTGAAATGTCAGACCAGACAATAACAACAGATGGTCCTGTGGGGACCAAGGTCACCTCAATAGGTGCTGGCCAGAGACTAGAAGGAGTTGCCAGGGAGATGCCAGAACACTTAATTGGAAAATGTGACCTGTGACAAGGAGGGAGGAGAGTATCTATTCTTTACACTGAAACCATGGGAAATACAGTTGGTTTTGCGTTCATTGTGCCGAAATGACGTACTCAATAAAACAGTTGAGAAAGCTGATTGCCTCAGAGTTCTAAATTGATTGTGTTCATAAGTTGGAACCTTGACATTAAGGATGAAAGCCTCCTAGAATGCATATAGGTTAATATAAAAGAAAAAAAGGATGACATTGCCATAGGTCAGGGGTCTACAAACTGTGGCTCTGGAACCACATGCGGCTCTTTCAGATGAGTGGCGCAAGCAGCGGTAGCAGCATGGGCAGCGGTAGCCCGTGCTGCCCGTGGCACCGCCCCCAGCCTCGCTAC
>JANHFR010004381.1:0-15536 GCA_032468015.1 Mimophis mahfalensis
CTTGGAGCCCAAGAAAATAAAGTCTGTCACTATCTCCATTTCTTCCCCATCTATTTGCCAGGAATTGAGAGGGCCAGATGCCATGATCTTAGTGGATGTTAGGAATATCCAAATATATAATAGTTAGACTTAATCAAAGTAAGAGCAAATTCTTGGTCAAAATATTTGTCTTCCTCAGTGGAAGATTACACTCTGACAATAGGCTGCTGAAGACACCTTCCAATGTTAATTTGGTCTCCCAGATCTGACTAACATGAAATGGTACAGTAAATTTGCTAACATGGAATTGCAAAGCTACTACACGTTGCTTAAATTAATCAAAAGTCATGCAGCAGTGTGCCTACTACTGTATTTCATGAAAACAAAATTGCATTACACAGCTTGACCTGTAGAATACTGCAGCTGCCAATTTTTTTCCTTTGAGTAACATATATATCAGTTTATCTGCTTGAATGGAGGAAAGTAAAGAAGTTGAGAAACCAAATGTCATAACCAGCAGCTAAGTACACATTTTTTGCCCCACAATACATGGTCACATGTATTGCTTACTGGAAGTATACTGCTATTTTTTAAAATACAAGGCAAATCTTATCTTAGTGAGCATATAATTAAAGGTTTATAAGAAGAGATATTTAGAATATTTTAGAATAAAGGGGGATCACAAAGAGATCTTCAAAGACATTTTATCTCTGGAACTTGAAAGCCATGAAACTTCCTTTGCATCTTATGCAAGAGTACGGTCTGTTCTACAATTCTATGTGAAAAAAATAATATTGCACAATAATCTTATGGCACTAGAAAAGCCGAACCAACTCATATGAACATATTTGAAGATTTTTCACTGTCTCTTGACTTTGCTAATAACATTGGGTTCGGTGTAAAAAAGTTCTCCATTCCTTTAAATATGTTCATTTTCATAAGGACCAAGAATGAAATAAATTCATGTTGGATGAAAATCATGTTATACTTTCTAGAAAATGTGTATTTCATGTGTGCCATAACAAAAGAACCATGGTGCTGCAGCAAGTAGAGTGCTATATGTAGTACTTAGCTGCCAGATGCCTGAAATTAGGCAGTTCAAATCTCACCAGGCTCAAGATTGACTCAGCCTTCCATCCTTCCGAGGTGGGTAAAATGAGGACCCAGATTGTTGGGGGCAATGTAAACCACTTAAGGAGGGTTAAAAGCCCTGATAAGTGGTATATAAATCAAGTTATATTGCTATTGCTGTATCAGAGGAAGAGGAACAAGAACAATTTCATCATTGTGCAAAGGTATGTCTGCACATGAACAAAAGTTTTGCCATGTTTTTCCATTACAGCAGAGACTTCACACATCACTCAGATTTCAGGAGCAACTTGTCAGGTCACACAAAGAATAGTTCAATGAGCACACAAGGAACTTGGAGATGGTTGACATCTCAGAAACTACGTACATTCTCTTCAAGTATTTATCTGGCCTCAAACTGACATTAGAACCATTATAAAAGCAAAAGCTAAATATGCAAAACTCATATTTCATTTCATACAAAATTATTCCCAAGAATATTTTTCTCTCTCTCTTTTTGGGGGGGGGGGGGTCACTTCTTTATCATTCATTACATACATGAATTTTTAGTACCTCCCTTCACTGAAAGAGAAGAGTCTAAAATAAATGAAGTCTTTAAAAAAAAACATTCCAAAATGATTAGTGAGACTGATGGATAGTATCTATTGTTTATTCTGTCTTGAGATTTAAATAGGCTCACATTCCACAAGTTACTAATAGCTGCATGGTGTAATATTGGTTTTTTTATCTTGAAAAGATGGAGAAACTAACATTCAAGTTAGTTTTAACTTTTAGGGATGTACCAATACTTCGAAAATGCTAACACATATTTCAGTTCTTAAAAATAGGATGCAAACAGTATAAATGCTGCTAAGTTTTATAGAACAATATAACATTTTCAAATGTAGCTTTATGTATATGCTATTCAGTATAAACATATTACTTCAGACTTTTTTTAACTTATAATATTGTTTGTTTGTTGTTCTTTTAAAGAAATGAATTTAGTTATTCAGTTTATTGGAGAAAATATCTTTTCCCTGACACAATCATCTTAGAAACATATCCCCATAGCAGACTCATAAGGTGAGGAGGTAGTGGAAGTCAGTAGTATTAAAAGTACTAATTCACCTCCATTTCTGGAGTTCAAGATATGAGCTCTCATATTTATTTCCCTAAAGTGTCTAAGATGACAATATTTTCAAAAAATATTTCTGGACTATCTTTTATGACCAAGCTTATTTATTTATTTATTTGTTTGTTTGTTTGTTTGTTCGTTCATTCATTCATTCATTCATTCATTCATTTATTCATTTATTTATTCATTGCCCATCTCCACCAGTGATTCTGGATAGTAAACAATCCCTAACCCACAACGACCCATCAGAAGAGGAGACACAAACATTGTGATTCTGGATAGTAAAAAATCCCTAACCCACAACGACCCATCAGAAGTAGGAGACACAAATATTGTCATCTCAATATGAGTCCAACAATCTATGCATTCTGGATTCATGTCATATGAACAGTTGTGTTCTTGTTCAAAAAAATGAAGCCATAATTCACTGTCAGAAGTCCTAGCAGAGATCAAGGAAGTACCACCCTTAAGAAGCTCAGTAATGAGGTCAGAGAAAGGATGGGAACTGTGGCTGTAGAAAGGGAAAGGCATATATAAAAAGAACATAACTTTTGGATCACAGCTGTGGCTGCCATCTTGATTTTTTTATACACACCAAACCCCACACCTCAATCCTTGCATATTTCCCTTAGGATCTGTAAAATCAGTAAAAGGAGCGAACCGGATGAGAGCAAGGAAGGTGAGGCAAATCTGTCCACATGATCACTATGTGATTACATATATCCTCATGCTTTTCAAAAATGGGTAAATAAGTTAATAACAATATTTCTTCATGTTCAAACTACAAGATTTAAGGGTAGAGGGAACAGAACTTGTGTAATATCGTGATACAAAGCAATTTTATAATATCTAAGATTCCAGTTTTAATTTAAAAAAACAACAACAACTGTATACTGTGCAAATAGAAAAGGGACTTTGAAATAGTTGACTTCTTCCATTTAAATTTCTTATAAATATGGTAAGCTACTATTATTTCTAGATTTAAAAATAACTTTGAGCCTCATTTTAACAACCTTCACATAACTAAATCATCAGAGCTTATTTATGTAAAATCACACCTAGTAAAACATATTTTTGCATATTTATGAAAATGTAATGATTTTACTAATTAGTTAATGGATGTTGCTAATCTAGTTCAAAAGAGTATGCACAAAATACTCTTAAGATTAATTTTAAATAGAAGCATTTCCTAAATAACCACAGAATATGGCTATTTCAAATTTGTTTTGCATCCTGAAGACTAAACAACTTTTGGCAGCAAAGATCAAGGTAATTTTGTGGCTACTGTTTACAGAGTTCCATAAAATGTGTATATATCTTTTTGTTCTGATTAGCAAACTGGCCATCTGTTATTCTCCACCAAGAGGTGTGTTTTGTTTTTGTTTTTTTTACTTGTTTGCATCAATTCAGTTTAGCCTCGGGTATCTTGAAAAATCCACATTTATTAAGATTATTAGACAATTTAGAAATCAGCACAAGAATAGTGTTTGTATAGTGCTCAAATAAAGTTTTTTAATATATAAGCATGAATATATGATCATTTGCTCAATTGCATGCTTTATTTCAAGAATTTATCAATTCAATTTATCAATTTTATACAACCACTGAAACTGGGTTAAATATTCTTTTACAAAAATAAGTATAAAACTTTTCCATTCATTCTGGTTCAGTATCCTTGTTTTATAATAAAACTGTGCAATAATAAGCTTTAGTATATGGATTGTTTAAAATAAGTATATAGGTTTATATACTGGATAGTAATGATTTTAAAACAAAATAAAAATATGTGAAGAAAAGGGAAGAAAAGAAGAAAAGCAATACATGAATTTTTTAAAGAAAATGTAGTTGATAAAAAATATGCACACACTTGCATAAACTAGAAATTTTCTTAGAATATTTAAATTTAATTTCTTTAAATTTTTAAATTTGGAATTTTTAAAAATTCCAAAGGTTCTTAACATTTATTTAATAGAAACTGAAAATACATTACTACTAACTTGGTATTTTATAAGTATCTTCCAATTTTAAAGATGCTTAAATTAAGATAGTTCTCTGAAACTCTTATAGGTTTGCAGTTGCTAATGTTTTTCGAATTTAAGATGCAAAATTATTATTTAAGAAAATTTGCATAGATAAATAACTGCAAAGAGAAATTAAAGGCTCTTGAGAGGCTCCTTTCAAGAGCCTGCCAGAAATTTAAATGGAGTTAAAATAAATGCCTTTCCTTCCTACTGCTTTTTATGATAGAGCTCGGGACCACCTCCACATGGGCTATCTTACCTTCCCCCCCTCCTTCAGATATCAACCTAGAGTTCTGGACATCATGCCTCCCAATCATTAAATGAGCTGAGCAATGTTTTATTATAGATCTCTGTGGCTGAGCTTACAGAGGCTTTTAAGTGCTCTGGGTATGCCATACTTGTGCTGCAGATTGTTGATGCTGCCACAGAATGACAGAGTGATGTGCCTTGAATTCCAATGAAGATCTGTGGTGCTTTGCTTTGGGAGGGTTTTTCCCCCTCTTCCCCATAAAAAGTGAGTACTTTGAGAAACTTTTGTTATTTAAGCTATACTATATGTTTCCTATTGTAGGAGGCTTTTCAGTTGGAAAGTCTGATAAGGAACAATTATACCTCAGAACTTTGTGAGATATTATGACAATAGCAAAGGCCTTTCATACTTAAATGAAGATTTCCAAACTGAGCATTGGGACTGTATTGGGAGGCATGTTGGTAGAGAAATGTAGAGTATAAAAAGAAAAATCTGGAAGAACATTTGCCACAGAGATGTTTTTCCCACACTTACAGTTTATTGATACCGTTCCTTTCAGGGGACAGCTTTCGTGGGTTTATAGGCAACTCGGTGGCCCAAATGCATGTGTTTTCACATACTGTTTAATGGATTAAAACCTTAAAATGTGTCCTCTCCATCTGCTGCTTTAGTCTGGTATTCTTGGATGCACTATCTTTCTTTTTTCTAACAGTAATGCTGCAATCCCTACTGCTTAACAAGTGTGTATGAAACAGATTTTAAGGGATCCAACTCTGATTACCACAGTTAGCCCATTAACACTATGTATTTACAGTGGATTATTAAAAGGGAAGTAGGGGTTAAGTCACTAGGTCTTTTGTTTCCCCAGGGGTTAACCTGGCAGGCTGTCTGGCACACACAGGAGGGCTGACAGGTAGAAGGATTTGTGTAAGCAGTGTGCATGAGAGCCAACAAGGAAAACTGAATGCTGTGGATTAGTTTTGGATTATGTTGTCAGAGTGAAGCCTGATGGACAAACTGCAGAGGAATAAAATGCAATCTGTTTGGGGAGAGGGACACTGTGCACAGCATCCATTTTTCAAAAAATGGCAAGAGAAATCATTAATAATTTGTAAATCTGGGTCCATTAGCTTTTTCCTTTGTTATCCCATGAACGTGAGTTTGTCACTGTTCTATTTCGTCTCCTCTTGGTGAAGGATAGCAAGAAGACACACACACACACACACACACACACACACACACACAGGAGGAGAGACAGATTTCTGAAGCTTCAATTTTAACACCTGTGGTTGCCCTTGAGAAAACTGGTGACTCTCCTTTTATGACACTTTGCATTTTCCTGAGGCATCCTTTCTGGAAACAACCAATTGAAAGTCCATCCATTACTTACTCTGGAAATCTGACTCACAATGGTTTTATGTGTCCAGTGTAAAAAATTTACAGAAAGATCTTATATCTGGTTTCATGAAATACTGGTATCATTTTTCATTAAAATTGTCCATAGTCTTCTAACAGTTAGCGTTGTTTCATTTATCCTGGTAAAAATGGTCATCCAGTCATTTGAACTGGCAGACAGAAACAATAAAAAAATAAAATAAAAAGCAAATATTGATAAAGCCGCTACCTCATTTTGCTCACAAATTGGGTAAAGTCAGATTTTATTTGGTTAAGTTGGCAGTTCCACTAATTTTAATAATTTGAAATTGTTGTATTTCTAACATTGTGTTTGTTATTTCTATTTAATAATATAATAATATAGAACTGACATTTTAAAGCATTGGATTAAAATTGACGCTAAGCCTTGGATTTCTCATTCTCTGATCTAAATACCTGAACAATGTAAATAAAAATAAATAAATGTAATGTGTAGAAAACCTCATGCAGACAGAAGAATGGCAATAACATTCCTTTGGGGAATTCAAACTATATTAGAATTTTTTGTCATCTACCCATCCTGTACAGTTAACATATAAATGCAGGCATGTATGCATGCATACATATATATTTGGGGGTGTGGGGGTGTAAAATCTCTATCTATTATCTGTGTGTTTGTCTCTATATTTCACTGGAAATGGGCACCTATAATCTAAATCAACTGAAGAAACTTTTCCCTCTGCCCAAAGCAACTGGGTGGGTGTTTTTTCTCCATTTTCATACCTTAATTTGGCCTTCCTTCCCTCCTATTATGTCAAAATTTGATTGCTGTGTAGGCACAACAGAAAAAGTACTATATGTTGTATTGCAATATTCGGGCCAAAATGGGTAGAAGATTTTCACTGCAAAATTCACAGATAAACTAGGCAGCCACTTCTTGTTAAGGAATTAGATGAATAAGGGGACCCTGCTTTATCCAAATTTGGGGCAGGGCTTTTTTGAGTGCAAAATGAGATGGAGAATAATAGTTTGTCATGTCTTCCTGAAGGAAGAAATGGGTGATATCTAAAGGTGGGACATGTCTTTAAGCAGGTATGAATTTAAAGATTGGCCTTTGATAGCATATGTTTTGCCATAGCTATTATAAGATTGAATGTAGCTCCTGGATTGATGTCAGTTCCCCAAACCTATGCTGCAGGCTCTTGAAATCTGGCTGCTAACTAAATTTAGTTTTATCAATTAAAACAAAACAAAAAATTGTAGCTGTCCCATGTTAATAACTGATAATTTCTTTTTTTTTTTTTTTTTGCCTTGATGACTGTACTTAGAGGGTGCCATTTCAGCCAATATCAATGATAAACACTACAGAAAAATAATGTTTTTAACATGAATTGCCCCAAACATACTTTTTAACTTTGCAATAATAGTTCATGAGAATTTTCAAAATAAATACAAATAAGAGGAAAATTACTAACTCAAAATGTACTACAGCATTGATGACAGGCTAAATGCTCACAATTTAGTGACAAAAGACAAAGGGAAAATATATCTTGACAGCCTACGGTAAGTATTAAAAATACAAATCAAGCTTCTTATTCCTGGTCTCAATGGAATGAAAATATTTTTGGTGAATTGTATCAAATATTCTTTATTTAAGAAGTTCTAAATAGTTCCTAAAAATTGTTTTCATTATTGATATAAAAGATATTAAGCAATGAATGATGCAACTTTCTTTCCACCCCAAAAGTCAATCAATCTTTCAAGGTACAAATCTGAAATCCCAAAGATTATACGAAATAAAACAAAACAATTACAAATGCTACTGTAATTCTTGAAACAGATATGCATTATAAGAAATATAACTATTCAAAAGATAAATTTCATAGTTTTCAGTGACATTTATTGATGAATAAAAAATCTATAGGTCTTGGGAAGAATTACTTCTAAATAAATATTTAGAAACATAATGCTGTTTCCCACTTAATAAGCAAATAAACATTGGAGTAAATACATGAGTGCTAATAATGGTATTTCTTTCTTCAGATGGATTTTCAAAAAACACACCAGATTAGGTTAATGTGCTAATATGCAAGCAGAATTTGGGTTTTGAGGATAAAAAGAAAAGGAACTTGCCAACTAACGTCCGAAAGTTTCACAAGATGCATTTTCACAAAAGCTGGACTGTGAAATAAATAGCACAGCAAAAAGGTAAAGAGACAATTTTGTAGAAACTCTTACTTGAATACCAGGTGAAAAAAAGGTCAATGAAAAAAAAATGAGGCAGAATTCTAGAATAAATAAATCCTTGAGAGGCACAGAAAATAAACTGACTGCTGGGTGACAACTTTATTTTAACATGCCGTTATCTGCAGTATTCTTTTTTCCCAGGTTCATACCCATCCTACACAAGTACAAATATACATTCCTTATTGTCATATTTCCAGCAAGAAAAAGAAAAAAAGAAAGAGAGATGCATTTTTAAAAGTGTGCCAAGGAATTTTGACACTGCCAGAAATATACACGCTTCAGCCTTAAAATCCAGGAAGACTCTGGATTCCCTAGGGCCCAAAGCTACATAAGTAGCCATCACATTATGTCCTTCAGGAGAAATAGCATTACATAAAGTACATGGAAACGATAAGAAAGGGTAAATAAAGGTAATATAAGACATGCTATAAGAAAAAGAAATATAGTTAAATAGACCTTGCACCAACATTGCTTTCTATACTTCTTCATAACTTTCTGTCCCTGAAAACCATCTTTGTTACCATTACAAGCATAGTTTGTTTTCAATACTGCCTTTCTTTTTCTTCAAATGTGTCACCTGTTTCTTTTGAGAGATCTGAATTCCATCTAACTACCTCTTACATACTTTTCCTTCTCTCAACTCATCCATCCTTCTTTTTATATTTATTTGCTATTCAGTCCGTATTCATTCTCTTTACATGATCAAACGGCCTCAATATTCTTATTTCCTAATGGCTGGTCACTTTTATAGTCATTCATCCACATTTATCCATTGCCCATTCATTCTTGAGTCTATTTCGTCAGCTTTTATGACATGTGTTAAGTACCCTATTGTCACTACATTCAGTGTATTTTTATGTTTATATCCAATATTCATTTCCAAATAATAAAATGGCCATAAGCACATTCTTGTACCCTGCTATTTTAGCTCTCAACAAATTACGTTAGCCGGGTTTTTTTACCAATATTCATATCTATTAAAATTTATCTATCCATGTTATAATCTTTATTAAACAGGCACAAACATCTTTGAAACAAAAATATGTTCTGGCTGAAGTAAGCAGTTTATCCGATCTTGGCTGTACGCGCAAGACTGTTATCTCTTCCCCAGGGAGTAGAGTCAGTCTATGGTATTTCACTTGCAAACAGCATCTGATATTAAATTGCTGACATTCGTTCCTAAAGAACTCAAGGCTTCCATTAGTAGCAAGCTTCATGCCTGTGCTGATTCTCTTTTAAAAACATATGAGCACCACCATTTAATGACCACAAGTCATTCACCCGGAAAAATAAAATTACAATTATTAATTCTCTTTTTCTGTATCCAGAACCATGATTTTACTAAATTAAGTGATTCAAGTAGGAATATTCATTAAATTTCCTTTTTCAGAAATGCACAATACATGACAAAGTACAGTAAAGCATGTTTGTGTCCCCTTCTTTTGGCCATCAGTAATTTCCATTTTCCCTCCAATATACTGTCCCAATATTTTTTTATATATAAAGGAGGTTAAGCAGTAATTCAAAGATGTAACCTAAGCAATAAATTATCTGTTGATCCCATCGCTTCACTGAAAAGAAGTGTATAACATCAATCCATTTGAACATCTGGCTTATGAGGAAATGACTTAATGCATGATTTATACCAAATGTTTTGGTAGCCCTGAAAAAAACAAGCAGTTGTGGTTGATTTATTGTAAACCAACATAATCTTAAACAGTTTGGGATTCAGATATATAAAAGACGGTCTTCTCCAATTGGATTCCATAGAATAATTGGTAGGAATGAAATATGACTGGAGGAAGAAATTAAACCCCTTGTCTCTGATAGCTCGGGTTCCAATCCAGTCTTAACAAGAAAGAAAGAAAAATAGTGCATCACTAAGCTAATTAACATGTCATTTGTCTCTAAGCACTTTTGAGGGTGAGGAAATTACACCAAATATCTAAGACGTACCCCAAAGGAATTGATTTTTCCCATTACAATGTTATCTGCTAGATTTTTTAGCAGAAGATGTTTAGCATATATGCATAATTTGATTGCTTTGCTCTGCTCAAGTAGCAACTTCAAGTATATAGAAGAGCTATCCAATAAGTTCTGTTACTTCTGTGTTTATACGAGATATGCAATGTCTTTCCAATTAAAATGTTACTTTGTGATATTTTAATCCCAAACTATTTAACATGTCTGTAAGATTGGACATGAGGATAATCACATGTATAACATCGGTCCAGAGTATTTGTTTGTTTTGAGCTTATATGTAATCATAGAATACGAAAGAATACAGTCTTTAATACAGTAAAACCAGTATTTTTCAACATTTTTCTTGACTATCACTTGTCCAAGTATTTATGTCAAACTTTCAGTACATGTCATATTCCCATACAAACTTTTCTGCAAGTTCTATTTATTGGGTTATTTAAGGAAAATCCATTAGGCATCCATCTGCTTTGAAATATGCCACAATTATCCACAAAGATCACAAATATTGAAATCCCCTGCTAGAAGAAAGTTACCAAGGGTCATTTATTGTAAGCCTCCTCTTTTCTCTTTGCACTTACCTATATGTTTAATCAGCAGTAGTGCCTTAGGAAAATGTAATTACTACTGTTTATGTTGTTTATTTATTGTTGTATTTATTTTATTTCACTATTAGGATAATGCAAAATGCATATTTGCCTAACTTATTCTAAAAATAGTTTGCATTGGTTTGACTCTTCTCTACCATGTGTCCAAGGTCAATCACTCTTCTCAAGTTATTTGTCTTTGTTCATCTGGTAGGTTGATGCATCTGAATATTCTTCTGACTAGCAACTTGTTAACCTGGTTTACCCTGCAATCACTTTTTTGAGTCAGCACTTCAAGTATGTATTTGATACACTCCCTTCCAAATGTTGCCTCCAGTTTGCAGAGAACAGTGAAGCCCAGGAATTGATAAATGTAGTAGCATAGAAAAATACTTCTCTAATCCTGAAAGAAGATGAAGCAGCTCCATAACTTTTAGTATCACCACACCACACTCCAAAATTAACAAAATAAAAGGAAATTAATATTAAGCATTAGGGGTTTTAAGGAAGTAGGTGCTTGCCTGAAGTTGACGTCCTTATTCTGGACCTGCATTTCTATACTTCAACAAAGTATGTACATCTTACATGCATCTCCAACCTGATACTCCAACTAATAAAAATATACAAAATCCAGCATTCTACTTTGATGGATTTTCCTAGGACAGAATCTGATCTCTAAATTTTGCTGTAACCACTTAAATTCTTTCTCCATCTATGGCTATCTCGACTTTTTAGTATTTACTTTGCACATATAAAAAATTTTTAAACCTGAAATAGGATGTGGCTAAACAATGCTGATATATTATTTAGTAATCTCAATAATTTGATGAGTGAGGAACAGCATCTATAATGAAGGGACACAATTCTGTTCACAAGGATCATTAGACTGGACAAATGCCTTTCTCCCTTGTGTTTTCTAGATAAGGGACGCCTATCTAATAGTTGAATTCCAAAAGTCACACAGCACAGCATTACAGACCCCCTGAGTGTTACTTGAGAGTTCATGCCCTGTTTCATCAAATACCCCCATGACATTTGCCTAGGAAGGGGCATGCTAATTATAGGGATTTAGCCGACAGTGTCACAAAATTTAGCAGACATTTCATCACAAAAAAAATCTTCAGCAACTTTTTTTCTTCTCAATTGCTTACTTGTCTGTGCAAACAAGTTAAAGAGCCTTTCCAACCCACTCCACATTATTAGCATGAACTTTATTTGTGGTAGGCATGAGAGTCAACAGGGCTTTTAAAATAATCGAATTCTTTTGACTGAGAGAGTTAGCAAGCAATTTGTTGATTGAAAAGTAGAGTATATGACATGATCTTTGCAGCTTAAATAATCATATTTCTTTTTTGTCAATACACCTCCATAATTTATGTTGCTCAGTGAGACAGTTGTTAAGTGAATTTTGCCCCATTTTATGACCTTTCTTGCCATAGTTGTTAAGCGAATCACTGCAATTGTTAAATTAGTAACATGGTTGTTAAGTGAATCTGGCTTCCCCATTGACCTTAGTTGTCAGATGATCGCAAAAGATGATCACATGACCCCGGGACACTGAAATCATCATAAATATGAGTCAGTTGCCAAGCATCGGAATTTTGATCATATGACTATGGGGATGCTGCAATAATTGTAAGTCACTTTTTTCAGTGTCATTGTAACTTCAAATGGTCACTAAAAACTGTTGTAAGTTGAGGATATCTGTATTTTTGCAAATTAAGGGTAAAGAAAGCCTGCTTGCTGTGTGATACACAACTACCCAACAACATAAGAGAGAAGAAGCTAAGACAGGAAATCTTTTCAATGTTATCCCTTTTCTACTTCTGTTTGATTCCAAGTTCATCGTGATTTTCCTAAAATGTGTACAGACAACCTCTGGTTTTCATATAGACATCAAAGGTCTCCCTATGACTTATCATGGGGCTCATCATAGCTATCTTGACTTATCATGGGCTCTTGGGCTTTTGCCATCCCCAAGTTGCTTCCGTATTGCTTCTTAATTTTATTTCCCTTATAACAAGGTCTTTTCATACAACCTGTTCAGCAGCACATTTTGGACAATTTTGAAACAGTTTGCAAAGACAGTCTACAATGAAAGTATTTCACACAGCTGAGTGAGAGTTTGGGGAGGAGTGGTACAAGAATTTTTTAGAGTTATTATGAATATGTGCGCACCTCTTCATATACAGGAACAAGTGCCAATGAATCACCACATAGAACAAGGTATATTTATTTCATTTTGAGGTGCAATTAAAAAGCTCATCCCACGTCTCTTTTTCTTTCATCCAATTTTAGTCAGACTAGTGCAGTGTTTTATCATGCAGAGTCATGCAGAATGCTCATACATGGTATTTCAGCCTCTTTTAGGAAGGTCTATGATATTCCCATTAGCTCATCTATTCACTTTCCTCTCTCCTTCCCAACAGATAGTGTAGAACTCTGGATTCACTAAATATAGGTAGTCTACAGTTTTTTATATGTATGCAATAGTGGCCTATTAGGACTTTTAACCTATATATTGAATACAATCTTATCAGGACTCACAAGCTAAACATGCTATTACTGGAGTAATTCTAGGTAAAAAGCAATGTAACTAACTGTCTAGTTAATCATGGGAGTTCCTATCAATGAGGGAGGCCCTTTTGTACTTTCTTCAAGTATGATATCTTTATATCATGCCTTGATTTAATCTTCTTTTCTTTAAACTGAATATTCCTATTTTCCTCTAGCTCAACCTTCTAAGACATGTCCACAGGTCTGAACCTTTTTTAATCAGTCAATATTCATCTGAAAATATAGTGGACAAAATTGTATCAAGACCTCCAGCTATGGCTTCAGCAGTACCGAACAGAAAACAATAATGATCAGGGCTGTCAAGTGTCCTGAATTGGGTGGGAAAATACCGTATTTTTATTATTTCCCGCTGTCCCATTTTTGCTTTAAATTACCCGGAAATCCAAATCCTCTCTGCTTCCATGGAGGCTGTCTGCTCTGCTTCCTGTCTCTGTATCATAGAGAGATGCAGAGAGACAGGAAGCAGTTTGAACTCTCTGGAAGGGGAGCAAAGGGGAGGGGGATTTCCACCCCTTTCTTTCAGCGCACTCAATTGCAGCAGGACTGCCAAAGTCCAGGTGATCGGAACGCGCTAGGAGGAAATAGCTCCTTTTCCTCCCCGTGCACTCCAATCACCTGGGCTTTGGCAATCCTGCCAGGCATGCACGCGCAGCAGTGGGTTCCGCACACCTTTCCCAGATTTTAACACTTGCAACTTGACAGGTATGATAATGATTTCACACACACACACACACACACACACACACACACACACACACACACACACTGTTTCCAGTTTCTGAATCCACCACCATGTATGTTATGTCCAACTTTTTTTCTCTCTCAAAATGTAATACCTTCCTGTTAAAGGATATCTTAATCTTATTGGCCCAGTTTTTCAATGTATATGCCATATTCAGTATTGCCAAGTGTCCCAATTTTGTGTCATCTGAAAATCTAATTAGCAGTTCATGTATTTTGTACAGCTTTTCACCATTGTTTGCTAATTCATTTTATGCTACACTTACGTTTCTTGTAATTGCTGGAAAAGTGTTCCCAGTCTAGATGGAGATAGAGACACATCAAATGCTTATTCCATCTGTAGTTTATGAACATGAAGAATTTAATAATCTTCTCAGACTATAGGAATTAATGATGGTGCAGGAGTGCTTTGCCCCTTGCCTAAGAAAGTAAAGTAAGTTCAACTTCAACGCAGTTGAATATGATGCAGATTTGCCTCAACTAAAGTGATACAGTTGCCCATATGATTTCTTCCTGTTCTTGAAGTGGTCAAATGGGATAAGAATTAAACATATGTCCTTTTCCTCCACCTGTAACATTTTTAAGGCAAGTATTATTATTATTAACAAAATCTTAATGTTTGCTCTTATTTATATATTGTTTATCCTTATTTGCTTTTTTATTACATTAAGTTTGTTTAGAAGAAAACTTTATTTACTGTTGAAAAGAGTAAAAATTTAAAACATCTATTGGAAAACTTTCAACTGTACCATTTCAGAGAGATTATTTTATCTCTAGACTCCTCTCTAGCCAGTGAGTTCCTGCTTTCTTTGTTTTTCACGTCAAATCTTATCCCTTATTGTCTCAGGTTGCAGTTGTAGATCCTCCCCTTCTGTTGATGACCTAACTTGCTGGTGCTTTTTTTCCAAGTCCATGTGTCTGAGAAGATTCTCAGTAACTTTCTGCATACACTATAAACATAACTGTAAAAATGCAGACAACAATGTACAACTAAGGTCAATTTTATTTTCATTGGTAAAACGAAGAGTCTCGGAAGCATTACCCTTCTGGTATTGTTTTTATTTTTAAAAATGATGTGTAAGCTTGTAAATCTCCATAATTCATTTTGTCAGTCAAAAATCTCAAGTACTTAAAAGAAGCAGGGAATGTAAAAATAAACTGAGTTCCAAAAGTGAGGGCTGGTTCTCTTCAGCCACCTGTTCTTTACAGTTCTACTCATACTAAAAGCTCTCCCAGGGGATTAGAGACTGTTCAAAGGGGCATCTTTTGAGGTGTGATGGACTGTTAAGTGACAGAGAAAGGGGGAAGGAAAGTAAATGATGACCTTATAATTTCAATCAATGGGTCAACGGCTAATAGCTTATTTTAACAGCTTATTTTAATTTTAATCCTAAATGGTCATAGAAGAATGGCTTCAATTCATATACCACATTCCAATTTCAAGCTAAACAATTACTATGTCTGTTGGAATGGAAGGAGACTTGCCTGGAATTCACCAAACAGGATATTCTTAGTGGTGACTCCAGAGTTTTGATCCACATATCTCTCTCTCTCCCTCTCTCTCTCTCTCTCCCTCC
>JANHFR010004381.1:42927-56426 GCA_032468015.1 Mimophis mahfalensis
TATCTGATAGTTATTATCAGTAAACTACAGCAATTGTATAATGTTTATTTGCCATCAGATCAAGCTCATTTCCTGATTATTTCATGGATATGTCCAAACTCCTTTCTTGGTAAAAATATGGAAGTGGTGTACAATTACTATCTTCTAGGATGACTTTTCAACATGACTTCCCAGCCATGGGAAATTTTTTGTACAGTTTTTTTTTATCTAAATACCAGCCGAGTACAATTCCATTAGGCTTTCCTAGTCAATATCAGCTGAGTGACTGTTCACATACTTCTTTTATCTTTGGTAAATGGGCATGGAAGGGATAGACAATTCTTCATGGCAATAATTCACTGAAGAAAGCTGTCTTGCACTTTTGAAGTCGTTAATGCCTAAATATCTGACTCCAACACACCATCACAAAGTTGCACCATACAATCTAGGAAATGAATTAGGGAATTAACATAGCAGCTGTCAACAGCGAATAGTTTCCTGGAACTTGGTGAAAAATGGGCATAATTTATAAGACAAAGACTGTTGCAGTGAAAGGCAATTGGTTAAAAATTGTACATACACTTGCATGCAAAAATCCTGGTCAAAATGTATGTTTCACAAAACAGAACTTGATACAACCTCTACATAATACAAAGTAATATCTTATAAATTTGAATGCATCATTTTATTATTTTTGTGCAGTAAGCCACTTTTCACTTTTC
Source organism: Mimophis mahfalensis (assembly GCA_032468015.1). Taxonomy (NCBI): domain Eukaryota; kingdom Metazoa; phylum Chordata; class Lepidosauria; order Squamata; genus Mimophis; species Mimophis mahfalensis. Next base: position 43,629 of record JANHFR010004381.1, read on the forward strand.
TGACATGGCAAACATTGGCAGAGTGAATTTTTATAAATTTTTACAACTAACAGCCACAAAAATTATACGTAATATATAAGAATGTGGAATATAATGTTCAAACTTGTTAGAGTGGAGACAATTCTCTGTTTTAAAAATTCACCAAATAATCACCAAATTGGGAAACGATTTTCTTTGGGACATTTTTATTTCATAAAATGCATTTTCCATGTTTTGACTTACTTCTTTTGAAATCTCTTTATTGTTTCTTCTACTTCAGTTACAATAAACAGTGTTTATTATGCCAATTTTTTAAAGCACTGCTCACCTGTATAGCCAATAGTATAACATACGTTTCAGTTTTTCCAAAGATTGTCTGGTGATTCTCAGAGACTTGAAGGAGCATATTACACAATCGCTTAAATGTCATGTACCAGGATTATAGTCTCAACAACTAAAATATATGGGCTGTAGGCCAGTTTCATGTCAAGGGTTCTACATATTCATCTGTAAAAGAACATTCTTCATAAAGCTTTTTTTTAACAAATGTCTAGTATGCTAGGATTTCTTTATAACCACTGATTTTGAATTCAAGGCAAAGTTTACAGAAACTATTTATAAGAACTGATTGATTATGAGACTTAAATCTTAGGGTTTTAAGGCTCAGTATTCACAGCATGCCAATAAATAGTTTTCATTCAGTTTAATTATATGGCATAGATACATACAATTGCTTACAATACCTTCAGATCCATTTTTTAAGATGGATACTGGGAACTGATAAGAACACATTTGCTTCTGTGGTCAGAGGGGAAATTTGTATCCATTCCTTACAGAGTCATTTAATTTTTAAAGTTTTCACAGAGGATCCATTCAATGGACCCTGACAGACTTCCCAAAATACACCTCACAGGAAAGGTAAGTATGGCCCATCCAAACTCCTGGATCAAACAAGTTTCCAAAGTTATTCCACAACATGGACCATGATGCCTTATCCACAGTCACTCGTGCCCTTGTCACCTCTTGCCTTGACTACTGCAATGCCCTCTACATGGGGTGCCCTTGGGGTTCACTCGGAGGCTTCATCTGTTCCAGAATGCGCATGTGCGGGTGGTGATGGGAGTATCTCGATACTCCCATATTACTCCCCTCCTGTGCAAGCTGCACTGGTTACCAGTTGTCTTCAGGGTGCGCTTCAAGGTCCTGATTTTGACCTACAGAGCCCTATATGGCAACAGACCAGGATACTTGTAGGAGCACCTTCTGCCAGCGTCAGCTCCCCATCGCCCAGTTCGCGTTCACAGAGTCGGCCTCCTCCAGGTGCCATCAGCTCGACATTGCCAGCTGGCAACACCCAGGGGGAGGGCCCTCTCTGTGGGCGCTCCAACCCTTTGGAACCAGCTGCCCCCTGAGCTCTGAACATCCCCCGATCTCCGTCCTTTCCATCGAGAGTTGAAAATGTGGCTGTTCAGGGCAGCCAGCCTGGGTTGAGTATGGGAAGAGGTATTGTTTAATTTTAATTGGAGAGTTTGTCTTCATTTTATTGAACTTCTAGTTTAATACTGTTTTAATGTTTGTATTGTTTGTTTTTTATTTTGTACGCCACCCTGAGTCCCTCAGGAGTAGGTCGGCATAAAAGTTCAATAAAATAAATAGATAGATAGATAGATAGATAGATAGATAGATAGATAGATAGATTTTAAAAAAAACCATGGGTTTTCTACCCAAGTTCTACTCTCAAGACAAGAGTAGATTTGTAAACTGACAGTCCTAAATATTAGTGGTCAAAGTGACATGGAATTATTGGCTAAAAATAGATCCTTAAGTTGACCAACTAAAAATAAAACTAATTTTCAACCTGAAAAATACCTGTCAATGAGTTTGACACAATTTTTAAGATGGCCTATTCTAGAAAAAGATTTGAGTTGTTGAATTCCATAGCCAAATATGGGTGCTTCCACCATTTTCCATATTTTGAGAGAGCCTGCATTTGCACTCCAGCCATTGAAAATACCATTTGGTTGTTATAGTTTAGTTTTTGTGAGATGTCTCTTCTATTGGTAGATTGTATGAATCATCATATTAGCAGCGCCATACTGAAAATACAGAATACAGGTAGTCTTTTTAATGGTAGTTTAAATTTATGGTGGCCTTGGAAAAAGTAATTTATGACTTAACTGCATCACCACTCTTATCATGTGATCACAATTTGAGTGCCTGGCATCCGGCTCACATTTATTATCAGTTTCAGCGTCCAAAGTCCTGTGGACCAAGAAAAGGTCACAATTTGCTACATTTTTTGCCAATTTCTGGTAACAAAAAGCCCCTTGAAGAAGCTGGATTTGCTTAAGGTAAATGTTTCTCCTATCCAGTCATTTCCATCTCTAGGGGGCAATCTTTATCTGCGCTTTAACCGAGGAAGCCAGCATTGTTTGAAGATGTTTCGGTGATCATATAGCCATCATGACTATATGCCAAGCGGCATGGAACTCTGTTAGCTTCCCACCAAAGTGGTGTCTATTTATATAATTGCATTTCCATGCTTTCAAACTGATAGGTGGGAAAGCAACAGAAGTTCACCCCATTGTGCAGGGCTTGGGGTCTTCAACCCAGGCTTTCCAACTGACAAGCTCAGTGTCTTTAAGCACTGAGGCATCATGCCCCAATGGATTTGCTTAACAAATATGTAATTCATTTAACAACCACTTGTCATAAAATTGGGTTCAGCTCAACTTATGACTGAGATTTACGACAGAAATTCCAGTCCCAATTGTCGTCTACCTGTAGATATGAACCCAGACTCTGCCCAAAAGTGCCTTTTGGGTCTCAGTAAAGAAGCACTTTACAGGAAAGAAAGAGCAGGCAAAGGCAAATGGTTAATCCATTGAGAGTTGCTTGAACAAAATCATGGAGAATGTAAGATGAAATTGAAATAACAGCTGGCTGCAGAGGGATTTAGTTTTCAACAGGTTTTCTTTATATGCAGTTAAGAGAAAGATTTAAGGTAGATAATAGAATATTTGGAATCGAGTGGGAGAAAATAGAATTTGAAGTTGAATTGTGTACGAATTATGAACATATAGTTAATAAAATGTATAAACCATTATCAAAATTTGAAACAGAAGAAGAGTAGTAAAAGAATATATGATAAAATGGGCTAAGGACTTTGGACATAACATATTGATATAACAGTGAGTGGTTAAGATGATTGAAATTTGCAATTTATTGAGAGAAGAATATTGGTCACCCTCTCACACCTGAGATGTGGCAAGAAATTTGGGAAAAGAATATGGGACTGATGACAGCAGTGTCCTATAAAGAAAAAAAAATTTAAGATGATTCACAGATGGCATTTTCCCCCGTCTAGATTAGCGAAGATGTATCCAGGCTGCTCCCCTAATTGCTGGAAATGCGGTAGCAAACAGGGGTCTTTTTTCTACCTTTGGTGGAAAAGCAAAGCAGTATTGGAAATTAATAAAGAGTTGGATTTGGGAGATAACCAGCTCTAGGATGGAGTTGAATCTTGAAACTTTTTTACTAAGTGCCAAACCTATTGGACTCCAAAAGGAACTATGGTGTACTGTGCTCTATATACTTACAGCAGCAAGGATTGCCTATGCACAATTTTGGAGGAAGGAAAAAGATACCCCACCAGAAGACTTTGTAATTAACAAATCTTGCAGTGTGCTGAGGCAGATAACTTGACAAAAGTTTTGAAAGACAAGGGGGACCAAGAATATTACTCCTATTGGGAACTTTGGTATAAATGGTTACAGAAGAAGAAGAGGAGGAAATAGAATAGATATTTATGGTAGATAGCAATAACCGTGACTGTACATGTTGGAGAGGTAGTTAGGATGGAATGGTACTCCTGAATATATAGACTAAATATAAAGAAAAGACACTGGAAGGCTTGTTTTGGTTGTTTTTAATGTTTTTATTGTTTAATTTTGAACTTGTTTTAACTTGCTGAACTCAATAAAGTTTCATTTTAAAATTTAAAAAAAAAGACGACTGAAATTTACATTATAATTTAAAAGATGAATTTTCTATGATGTCCTATTGGCATATAACCACAGACAAGTTGTCTAGAATGTATAAAGGTACTTCAAATTTATGCTGAAAATGTAGACAGCACAAAGGATCATTTTATCATGCCTGGTAAACTGTTTGGATTCAAGATCATTTTGGATTCAAACACATGCAATGAAACAAAGAATTTTAAAAATTAATATTTAACTGAAACCAGAATATTTTTGCTGGAATTAATGGACAGACAATGAGAAAAGACCAACTGAAGATTTTATTGCCTATAATTAAAAATAGAAAATATTTTAAAATACTGACAATGGAGGTATGGTTGTTGAAGATAATGGTACTACCAGAGATGGCAAAATGTAAAATCTGGCTGGCTTAGAAAAGGATCAACTACTACATTCATTAGTTACTGGAAATCACTTAATGGACTTTTTGGTGAAAAAAGGAAAAAATAAATTTGTGACTTACAGGTTTGATAATGGGAAAGGTTAAGCAATGGAAAAAAGGAAATTACATAATCTTAGAGAGAGGGTAAAATATAAATGTAATTTTTGCTAAGAAGATATGAACCAACTTCTTTATAACTTTTTCATTTCTTTCCTTTTTACCTCTTTTTTCTTTACCTTTGTTTCTTTGTAAAATTATATACTGTATAAACAATAAAAAGAAACTTCAGCTTTCATAATAATATAGTTACTGTTCTGGGGGCATTAAAATCTAGTTGACAACTAGAGGGAGATATAGAGGAAGGGAAAACTAACTCTGTTACTTCCATATAGTGATCCTATTACACAAGCCTAATAATGATGGAGCATAAAATTGTTGATTATGTTTCTACAGAATAAGGAATTTGAAATCCAGTGCAAATAATATTAGCAAAGACTGAAGTATTATCAGTCTAACTTTCCATTTCATTGGGTATTCCTCCCACCCCCACTGAAATTGTTAAAACAATTAATCAGGGGAACAACTTGATTCCAGAAGGTGAAATGTTCCAACATTGGAAGTTTTTAAAAGAGATTGGACAACCATTTGTCTGAAATGGAATAGGGGTTCCTGCCTGAGTAGTTGGACTAGAAGACCTCCAAAGTCCCTCAGCTCTGTTATTCTGAAAGCAAGAAATGAGAAGTCCATGAAGCGAATTCTTCTACCAGCAAAGAAACTCAACCCACAGTACATTTTCTGATGTCAAATCAATAACACAGAGACAATGAATTGTTCAAGATTTAAACATACTTTGTGTATTTAACAGTTGCCGGGATATTTATACTAAATGCTAGTGTAGTAAATTCTCTATTTAAATCAGTAACTATTGACTAGCCACCGGTAAAAACCACTTTGCAGTTGTGCCGAACAATTTTATTTGCTGCCCTGCTTGTGTCAAAGTTGTGTATGTCTGATGTGTGTAGAAAGTCCTGGAATACTTAACAAAAGTAGAGAAAACTATTTCTGTCAGAGCCAAGTTGCACCAGATGTACTTAACAATGGATCTGTCAAACCATAGGTTCTTTAATGGCAAAACAGACATGAACCCAATGTTTGTTTTTGTACAGCATTTTTGCCAAAGTGTGAGGAAGACAGATGAGCTGCAGTGAACTTTGACCTGTAGCTAATGGCCCAAATTAATTATTGCAAGAGGCCTCCTAGCTTTGCTTCAAATAGAAGCATGAGCTGATAATTTTTTCTCAGTATTCAAACTGACAGCTTTATATTTGCCTCCATGTTTACACTGCTCAGAAATATATAGCTTTAATATATCACTATGCCAATGGCTGATTATCTGGTATATGTTTATTAGTTTAATATGTCAGCCAATCCTTATAGCAATACAATGAAGAATTTCAGCCTTGTGATCCACATCAGGTCACCTCCCATTTTCTTCTGGTCTCCTTTTCATTTCTCCAAAGCCACTTTGTTTTTTTTTTAAATCTACTTATACAACTTCTTAGATATATAGGAACAGGATTTCTTCAGGAAAAAAGATGATTATTTTGTAGATTAGGCATTTGGTTCTAATTGCATGTTCATTTGTAGGTCTTTTTACAAAGTTATCCTACTCAAAGAAGGATTTTTTCTAGATCTAACTTCTTGAGTATGATGTGGCATGGAAAAAATGGCATGAACTACAGTAAATCCCATAACATATTATACAGAATATTACAGTAATTGGCTTTATACTGGGACAAATTATTTCTCTGTTTTGTGTACTTTGAGTCAAGGTCTTTCCAATATCTGAATCTGGGAACTCTAGAACTGAGTACAAGTACAATTGAGCTATGATGAACACATCTACTCTGCCTGATGAAAAATCCAGTTGTTTTAATAAAAACATTTATTTAACTCTTGGGAAGTCATTACTATAGTCCCATGGGAGTTGTAGTGCAATTCCCACCCGAGATGCTTCTTCAAAGAGATCAGTTCTTAGGAAAATATAAATTGGAGCCTGGCCTGGTTATTATTCATTTATTTACTTATTCATTTAAATTCTATACCCTCCCCACATCTCAAACAGTGACTCTGGACAGCTTACAGATCTAAAAATATAAAAACAATTAAACATTTAAAAACATCTAAAACAATAGAAACATCCAGAAGGGCATATATCAGAGAGAGAAAGCTAAAACACAAGCAGTCCTTGAAATTTTTGGAACTCTCTAACTTTAAGTTTTGATCTTCAATCTCCAAATCCTAAACAGCACCAGTGCAGAAAGAAATTCAACTAGAGGAACAAAGATTGGACAGGAGAGGAATATGGTTTGCAGAGTTGTTACCAGAATAACTATAGGTCCGATTTTTATCAGTCTGTTCTATCACTCACTCGCTGTGTTGCTGTTATAGAGGAACCTAGGGGGAAAGAGTTATAAATTGAGAAGAGTGGAGGGTGGAGTTTGAATGGTCAATTAAGCATGTGTTCAGAAAATTAGGGTATTTTAGACATAAGAAAAAGATTACTGCTTGCCTGATATGTACATTTACTCTCCCAAAGGTGCTGTTTCCAAAAGGTAACTAGAGTTACTTGGAGTGGTTTTTTAAAAAAAAAACCATTTTGCTTCTCATCCAAGAAGTTTCTTCAGCTTAAAGAAGCTTCTTGGATGAAAAGCAAAATGTTTTCAAAAGAAAAAAAAACCAAGGAAGTCCAGTTGCCTTTTGGAAAAGGTACCTTTGGGACAATCATGACCTGGATGATTGAGAATCTCCATATTTTCTTTTTACAGGGAAAAGTTGGAATTTACCCTAATTTCATTCATAAGATAATGTCATGTTATTCTTCCCTCTGTATTGCTGTGCTTTATTTTCAGACAGCAATCAAGGTAAGAAAAACCAAGTGTGCCTAATTAACTGACAGTAAGATTATGGACCAGTTTCAGTTTAGTAAATGCAGAAATTAGAGTTTGGCTTGATCTGGTAAATTCTGCCACACTGATATTTTATACAAAGGCACTGTGATGCTGCTGTGGTTCAGAACTGTCCTTGTAAACCAGTTAAATACCTTGTCAACGTCTTTGGCATTTTCTTTCAGAAAAGCAAGTTTCATGGTACAGATGTATTCATGTGTATTAAAAGAGAATATTCCCTAATGCTTACCTATGCCCTCATCTCCTTAAAGTTACAACACTATAATGGACTGAAGTTGAGACTGCCTTTGAAAATGACCCAGAAACTATTGTTGATAACAGAATGTCACTTGCTATTTACTGTGGTGAGAATTCCCATAATAGTGTAAAATTTATCTACCAGAACTACATGGGTTGCAAAAAGGTTTGCAAGTAGAGTTCAAAGTGTTGGTTTTGACTTGTAACATCTTTTTAGAACATCATTAGAAGATAAAGGTTCCCCTCACACATACATGCTAGTCATTCCTGAGTCTAGAGGGCAGTGCTCATCTCTGTTTCCAAGCTGAAGAGCGAGCGCTGTCCAAAGACATCTCCATGGTCATGTGGCCAGCATGATTAAATGCCAAAGGCACATGGAACGCTGTTACCTTCCCACCAAAGGTGGTCCCTATTTTTCTACTTGCATTTTTACATGCTTTCGAACTGCTAGGTTGGCAGAATCTGGGAGAAGTAACAGGAGCTCACTCTCTTATGCAGCACTTGGTATTCGAACCACTGAACTACTGACCTTTCTGATCGACAAGCTCAGCGTCTTAGCCACTGAGTCACTGCATCCCTCAGAACATCATTCGCTTAAGCCAAAAGTGAAGGCTTAGTTCCTCTCTCCTTGAGAGGCAGATGGATTGATTACCTATAAAAAGGCCATCTTAATAGCAATCCCATTATTTTAGAACATCTTGTTCCAGAAAGACAGAATGACCTCAATTCAGTTTAGTGGTGGGAAAATGAAGAACACAATCTTATTTCACTTGACATTTCTAATTGCTGCACACAATCAATATAAGTCAATATTTATTGTATCAATTATAAACATATATAATTTTTAAAAACTAACCAAGACTTTGAACCTTATGCATCAATTTCTGGGCTAGGAATTGCTCCCCGTTGTTTTTAATGTATAAGAATTATATAAAAAGATATACAATTATTCTTAGTGTATAAGAATAAAATTAAGATAAAAGTTTATAAGAATTATAAAAATTATAAATTATAAAAATTTTATAATTATAAAATTATAAACAGAATGCTATTGTTTGGGTTTGGATGCTATTGTTGTTTTATTGATTGTAAACTGTTCAAGGACTAGTGATTGAAATAGTATACAATATTGTAATAAATAAAACTGGGTACAGATAGTCCTCAATTTATAACTACAATCAGGCCCAAAACTTCCATCACTAAATAAAGCAATTGTTTAATAAAGTTTTGCCTAATTTTTTTTTTAGACTAGAAGTCTTCATTGGTCAGGTGTGATTGGAAGTTTGTCTTTGGTGCATATGCTCTCAGTGTACATAAAGAAAAAATAAAATACATTCATCAAGAATCATAGGATACAACACTTAGCAATAGTCATAAGTTACTAATAAGCAACAAAATCACACCAGGAAACAAATAGAACAATATAAATTGTAAAGATACAAGCAACACAGTTATAGTTATAAGTGGGAAGAGACACTAGATAAGAGTACTAGGAAGGATGAGAGCAATACAGTCTTAGTAAATAATTTGACAGTGTTATGGGAATTAGTTGTTTAGCAGTGATGGCATTCAGGGAAAAACTGTCCTTGTGTCTAGTTGTCCTGGTGGGCAGTGCCCTATAGCATCATTTTGAGGGTAGAAGCTGAAATAATTTATGTCCAGGATGTGAGGGGTCTATAGATATTTTCACAGCCCTCTTTGACTCCTGCAGTATACAGATCCTCAATGGAAGGCAGGTTGGTAGCAATTATTTTTCTGCAGTTCTAATTATCCCTTGAAGTCTATATCTGTCTTGTTTGGTTGCAGAGCCAAACCAGACAGTTATAGAGGTGCAGGTGATAGGCTCAATAATTCCTCTGTAGAACTGAATCAGCAGCTCCTTGGGCAGTATTAGTTTTCTGAGCTTTTTTATGATGTTTTTGATGTTAGAGGTCCAATTTTAGTCTTGAGATATGATAGAACCTCTATACTTGAAGGTCTCTACTGTTGATACTGTGTCAACTAGTATTGTAAGAGGTGGTTGTATAGGAGAGTTTCTCCTAAAATCTACCACCATTTCTATGGTTTTGAGTGTGTTTAGTTCAAGACTGAACTAAGATTTTACAACCTACCTTGCTACAGTTAAGTGAATCACTGCAGTTGTTAAACTAGTAACATGGTTGTTAAGTGAATCTGGTTTCCCATTGACTTTGCTTGGCAACAGGTTGCAAAAGGTGATCACATAACCCTGAGACAATGCAACTGTCACAAATACATGCCAGTTCCCAAGCACCTGAATTTGATCACCTGACCATGGGGATGCTACAATGGTTGTGTGAAAAATGAGCATAAGTCATTTTTTTCAGTACATTGTAAATTTGAATGGTCAGTAAATAAATAGTTGTAAGTTGAGGTCTCCTTATATATTAAAAGCAGTTTGTTTGTTTCAGAGAAGGGCTGTTTGTTTGTTTGTTTTTTTTTTTTTTGTTTGTTTGTTTGTTTTCATTGCTATTGGTCTACTTTGATGTGACTCCAGAAAAGATAGTTTGGATCTGTTTTCAGTGTTTCCTAAGAGGAATTTTAAAACGATTTAACATAAAAAATAATCAATATTTTATGGAAACATTCTGCAGGTTGGATGATGAGTAGTACTCCATGTGAATTACCATCACCCCTTTGTTTTCTTTTTTTAATTTTAAAGCAAAAGGTAGAGCAGAAGAGTATTCATTATAAGTCACTCAAAATATTGTCTTCTTCAGAGCTGGAAAGGAAACATATTTCCATATTTCCATTTGCTGGAAAGCAAACATATCTCCATTTCCCATGCCATGCTACTAAAGTGAATTTAAATTGTAAACCTTTATTACCATTTAGTACACAATTATGTACGCTGCTATATTACAAGAGTAAAGACAATCCATGTATATACTGTATGTCTGGTGTTTATTATGTTTAAATTGTTAGTAAAGGACTGCAGCTTGATTGATTTTTAAATGTCCAGTCATTATTGGTGTTCTCAAGCTTAGGAACCAAAAGCCACAGAACAGCAGTTGAAGTGACCAGCAACAAGTAGTTCCAAAATAACATCTCTGCTGATTTTCCCAGTAAATGGCAGCATATATACAATTATAGTGATTATTTAAATGAATTAAACAAAATTAGACCTGATTACTCCCTGAATAGGAGACTATTAAGAAATCCCAGAAATGTAAACCAGACTGGGAATTTAGAAGAAAAAAGAAAACGAATCTCAGTAGGCAAAGGCAAAATAAATTTCATATTATGGCCAAGAACATGGATAGGCCATGCATTCATCAAGAATCAAACGCAACTGGAGCAAGCATTATCTGCTCTGTTGTAAAAATTATATTTTAATATTATATATTTATCTTTTGACTAAAAGAGAGAATTGTTCCACATTATTTGAAAACAAATGACCCAGATATTGTTTTAGAACAAATATTGTTTACTTTTCTTTACAGGTTAGCAAGAATTCTACAAACAAGTTATCTTTTGATAATTTACCATATTGATTTTCAAAAGAAACTGAGGAATCCATGTTAGCCCCTTCAAGTATTGCTTTGCTTGCAAGTAGATTAAGTCTTGAATTCGAAGTACCAATAGAGGAAGATTAGGCATTTTCTCCCAATAACATCCTTCTGCATATATACATTTTCCATTGTTTCCTACTGAACAAGCAAAGCAAGGACATTTTCATTAACATGGCATTACTGCAAGTCAGCCTTCATTAATTAGATGAAGTTGCCCCTCCTGGTCTTATGATCAGTTAGCAGCTGGACAAGAGGCATCCACAGTAATATTGATCAAATAGATTATTGGATTATACATACTGATTCTTATTTTCTCTGCCTCTGATGAGACAAGACTTGAGATATTTAGCAGAATGGAACATTTTGCAAAACCCAAAGTATTCACTTTCCCCTCTTGTCTAGCTTGCTTGGTACTATTCCCTTTATTTGTATGCCATAAAGGCATTTGATGGCAAAGGGGAAATCCGAATGAAAATTTACTGACTGCTTTCCAATTGCTAGCCAAGTACTTTTTTTGCCTGCTGCTCAACAATAATTCTTACTAGTTTATAAAAAGTTCAAAATATCATGTAGCTATGGTCAAGGATGCTGAACAATAAGGCCATTCCTATTCACACAGCCCATCATAAGATTGAAATCCCATAGGCCAGCATGGAAGACAGCCATTTTCTTAACATATGCGCAGTTTAGCCCCAAGAATGCCTAGAGATAGGAATGGTCCAAAGTACCTTCTTGTGGCCTGACCAATAGTAATCCCTGTACCAAACCACCTGGTTTTGACCTGCCTCCTCTGTCTCATCGAAATTGAACATAATTGGGTATGATACTGAAAGAAGTGCCCCTGTGAGGTTAGAACGATTCCCCTAGTTGCAGTTGTATATGCAAACTATTAAACATATCGTGCAAGATTGCTTATGACTTGTGTTCTCTGGTTCCTTAGAAGATCGGTACAAAGCAACACCAGAGGCAGTGACCTCGACAGCTGAATTGGAGATCCTGTTATAGAAGTTTTGTATATAATTATGTGGATTGTTTGCTTCTGTTCTATCATGTTCTCATCATATATCAAATAAATAATAATCAAAAAAATAAAGTTATCTTCATCTTGATTACCTACATAATTAAGGTTCTATGATAGTCTGTGAGCATAGATATGGATAAGATCAACTCTTGGATTACTTTCCAAAGACCAGGAATATCCTTCTACATAGTTTTCAAACCAGATTGGTGGAGCTTGTCTTAAATTCTGCTCTGATCCCAGAGCTAGTCCCAGTCATATTGTTAACTGAAGAACATAGCAAACCATACCACAAACCTATTCATCAAGGTGCAAACTATCCTGGCCCATCTGAATAATAATTAAGAAGCTCTTCTCAATGCTCCCAGCAAGGATGCTATAGAATTTCTTTAAAATACAATAATAGACTATCAACATTTGTCTGACTTTTATTAGTTAATTGCCTCATGCTACTGTACTTGGTTAAACATTACCTTTTATGAACATTTCTGTTGCTTCTCCTGTAAAAGTGTTGAATGCTAGCCAACATAGCTAGCATTCGATAATTCAACTTTGCAACTAATTTTTTGAGGTTGATGGATCAAAGGAACCGAGAGCAGGAGACTTGAGGCTTCAGGCCCAAAATTGTAGACATTTATTT
>JANHFR010004382.1:11284-26093 GCA_032468015.1 Mimophis mahfalensis
ATTGACTCACAGGCACACAAAAAAAGTGAACTATAGTGCAATATTAGAGGTTGGATACACTGCTTTTTTTGTTAAGTCTCTTTCATTAACAAATTGGATAATCCTAGCTCTGGAGATTCAGAAGAAACCCTTGTAGAATTTAGAATTGCATTACGTCTGAACAATTTTATTTCAAATGCTGTTGATGCTGATTAAATACTTAGGGAAGCTTTTCTTACTGCTCGTTTTTCTCATGGCCACAAGGTAAGTCATACAGTCAGGAATATATAAAATTATGATACAAAGCTGTCAATTCAGAGTAAATTGACATTCCACAGAAATTGGCACCATTCAGGGATAAAAGACTTTCTCTTGCAGGCTTTGAATACAGTTTCCCAGACTCTTTATCATAACACAGCTTCCTAAGTCTGAAACATTTAGCCTCACCTTTTAGCACCTGAAAATAATGCATATTTAGAGCAGCTTATCTTAGCCATATGAAAATTGTCAGGCTTTCAGGGTACTGCAGCTCTGAAAAGTTCATTCTGCCTGATGAAGCCCATGAATAATATTAATCACTTATCTTAGAATGCAAACTTTGGCGTGGTCTCAATGTGTCAGAAGCAAACTAAACCTTGCTCCTCTTATTGTAAAGCATGAGTAGAATAATTAATTGTATCAGTAGAGCGGCTGAAACTGGCATGGCACTCACTTATCATATCAATATGATAGCAGCTGCTTATTGCCATAAGCCAGAGTACTGCTTGAATGAATAATGGAAATGTTCTTGATATTACTTTTTAACATCTATGTCATGCATTGTTTTTCCAAGATGGATAACCCTACATCTAGAAAGGAATGTTGCCATTATCTCTGGGGATAATAAGATATAATCAGTTGTCACCACAAAGGGTAGTCCTAGCACTCCTCAAGTCAAGCAATCTCCATGCTCAACTTATATTGTTTGCGAGGTTTTTAATTTGGAAAGAGTGGCTACGGCAAGTAAAATTGGAATGTATTGAACCTGCTTACTTTTTTACTCTGAAATACATGGGCTATATCAAGAGGGGTGGGGAAATAATGCATTAGGCATCTTGTACAGGGTGTGGGGTGGGGTGGGGTGTTCTGGACATCCAGTTATTGGTGTACCACAATTCCTAGCATCCCTCCCTACTGTTCAGGATGGCTGGACCTGCTAGGAGATCATTACACACAACTGGGGAACCATCAACTTCCCACCAAATTATACCCAGTATTTCTTAACATATCAACTCAGCTGCAACCTACAGTTAGGAGATCATGCTAATCTACTTTCTCAACAAAATATAAAGGCACCCTCTTTATCTAATAACGGTATTTCAAATCTCCTCCTCCATATCCTCTGCAAATGATCTGTCTCCTGATCAAAGGATGTAAATTTATTGGCTCTGTGCTAAAAAAAGAACTGTTCTGAGATCTGTCAAATGTGTTGAAATACATTTGTATAGATTTTTAACTACACAAGAAAACAGAGCCCTGAATGGATTTCTAATCCCATCAAGCTTCAGTGATACCTCTTTCCATTCTCCTCTCCACATACTTGATGTCAGATGAATGAAGAGACCATGTCTACGTCTGTTACAAATCATCCTTTCAGGTCTTGTTTCTACCTGAATCACTTTGATTTAAAATTTATGCAATCAAGTTGTTGAATTATGTAGCATAATTTATGTATGTGGTATGTTACAGATTATAAGTGGATGGGCCTCATGTGGGCCTCAATGATTCAGTGCTAAGGAACTCAAAAAGAATGGGAGGGGAACGGAAGAGTTATTCTAGTAACTGCTCTGCAATTATTGTACCTACATATGCATAATACTAATTGACAATAAGGTAGACAGATGTCATGGCCGAGAGTGTAGCTTGATAGCAGCACACATGCTTTCCATACTAAGAGCTCCTCATTTAATTGCCAAGATCATTATGGAGAAAAACTCTAGCATGAAATTGTGGGAAAGTTGCCAATAAAACATCCTTTTTATCATCAATCTTTGTTATAAACTAACCCAATACAATTTATGCTATCAGTAGATTGTTTGTGAATATGCAGGTTACTCCATATGGTTTGCAGCTGGCAATTTTAATAGATAAAATGACTAAAATCATTAAAATGATTCACATCTTAAAATCATTTTAAGAAACAAAGAGAAATGTACCAGTTCAATCCAAGAATTAATGCTAACGGTGATGGGGTCAATGGACTCAACATAATGCCACCAGTGCCTAGGAACCAACAAGACCTGAAACAAAAAGAAATGAGAACTGAAAAGTTGTAAATACTTTTCTTACAAACATGTATTTTGCACAAGAGCATTACAAAGTAAACAGAAAGGGTTGAAAACAATACTTTTAATAGTAGTTTAAATTTTTTATTATTGATCTCCACTTGCACTTGATACATCGAAGGATTTGTGACTTTTATGGATAATATATTCTGCAGAACTTCTAACTCACTTTTCCAGTCAAATGAATAATCTGGTACCTTATAAAAAGTGAAAGAAATAAAATATGCCCTATTAAAATCACAGAGTTTAGTCAGCAAATCATGAAATCAAACAACTCTGTGAAAAACACAAATGAAATAAATGAAATTGTACAACTATCTTATCAGTTTACAATTAACAAATCAATAGGACTGGGTAGTATAAGCTGAGAGTTCAAAGACTATTGCTATAAATGAGAGGTGGTCCTCAACCTACGATCAATTGCTTTACAGACTATTCAAAGTTACGACTACCTGAAAAATGGGCAGAATGCGCTGAGATGGATAAACTGACAAGGTTGTTAAGAGATAAAGATAATGTAGAAATTCAAGAGTGCTGGGACCCGTGGTATAAATGGGTAGAAATAGCAAAGACGAAAGGGGAGCAAGAATTAACATGACGAAGTAGAGGAAAAATTTTACGGTTTGTAATAAGAAGTGTACTCACAGAGTAGGTTAGTTATAATTTAGAGAACCGCCAATAGATTATTAGACAATAGATATAGTAGACAAGATACGGTTTTTCTTTTTTCTTTCCTTTCTTTTGTGTGTATATTAATTTTGTGGGTTGTTGATTGGTTACAGAGTTATGTATCTGAGATAGGTGTTGATGTTACAAGCTTGTGTTTGCTTTTTGTTATGTTTTTTTTCGTTTTGTGTTTGTTATTTGAACTTGTAAATAAATAAAGATTATTTAAAAAAAAAATTGGATTTAAGATCCAGATCCAAAGTTGGAACAGTTAGGCTCCCTCCATATTCATCTAACCGAACTTCGGGCACTTGACAATGTGGTCACATTTATGCCATTTGCAGCATCCCATGATCCCATGGCTTTTACAATGGTTTTGCCAAAAACTGGTGCTTTCAGGTTTTGGCAAAACCAATGGCAAACAGTTGGTCACTTAACAACCACTGTGTTCATTCAACAAGTGCTACAAAAAAAAATGGGTCAGATGGGCTCCATTACATTCACATGTTTTGATGACTGCCTATAGTTGCTGGCTTAACAGAAGACCATTGTTAAAATGGTCTTTTTTGCAAGAAAACCTAAGAAGCCATAGGTTTTTGTAAGAAATAGACAGATTTAAACGTATTTTAGAAATGAGTTGGGCATAGGAAATTTGATATCAGGCTTCAAAGGGAAGCAGGGACACCTTTCTTCCACACTGACTGCCAATGGGAGGTCTGTAGACAAGGCATGAGGTTTGTAAGCCCTCTTCCATACTTTTCTTCTAGCAAACAGTGTTCAGAATTGTGGAACTTCTGGCTCTGAAAGTAATCTGGTAATTTTAAATTTGGGAGATTTGATTACATGCAAATTGAAGCAAGAAGCACTCTATCAGCAGCCTTACTGCTGAATAGGGTATCAATCAAAGAAAGGTACTTCCTCAATGTTTCACTTGCTCTTGCTATTTTTAAAACCGCCCTTTCTCCAGTTAAAACAAGAACATTTCATTGTCTTGTTCAACCAGTATTTGCTATTCGGGAGGGGGGGCACTGATAAGAACATTTGGGATGAGAAGTTATCTCCAACAGGGGTTTAAACCTGAACCCGTGCATATATAAGCAGGAGTTAGGATTTTCTTTTAATTTACTGGATTTAGAAAGGTAGAGGCAAAATTTAGTCAAATAATATTTCAAGAGTTTTTCTAATGGAGCTGTCACTTCAAGTTGCAAAGAGTCCATGGATCCCAACACTACATTTTCTCTACAAATACTTCTGAAGAAGACACATACAAGACAGTTAGACATTCACCCAAACAGTTAGACATGAACATCCACAAAGATTTTGCAGAAAATGTCATCAATGATATGCCAGGCTTCTGCCACATCCAGCCAATGTAACTACTGAAATATATATTTATATATATAAATCTGGCATATGGTTTTATGCACTATTCCACTGAAAAGAGGATATCACATTGGGGAAAGATTATTTATCTAGAGTCCCTTTCAATGTGATTATCCTGTATTTTATCATGAATCCTGTCTAAACATTCATTTACCCACACACCACCCATAATGTATAGGGTGGTCACATGAGGGTGACATAAATATATTGTTAGTTTATGATAAGGATGCCATCAATTATTTAGAAACAGATGTTCATCTTCCAAGATAAGTAAAAAGCATTCCTGTAAATAATTTGTTTTAAAACAGCAGGAGAAACGTTAGAAAAGACATCTGGGAACTTCAAGAAAATGCTGCAGACTAGAGTGTAATTGCTCAGGAATTCAACTACCAATTCCAATTCAATCTTCTAACTTATTTCATAATGTAAGTAGTTTGTACACTGCATACTTTGGGAAATAATCAAATGAAATATACTGTATATCTTCCAAAACAACTGCTAATCAGCTGGAAGACTGGCTGAACAAGAACTTACTATATTTTCAAAAGTCAATAAATAGTAATAATAATGTATTTTTGAATCCAACAAAAGGCCAAGCAAAAGCTGTTCCTACAGTTAGTCCTTGATTTAGGACCACAGTGGAACCTAGAGTTTCAATCGTTAAGTCATTGCAGTCATAAGTTGAA
Organism: Mimophis mahfalensis; assembly: GCA_032468015.1. NCBI lineage: Eukaryota > Metazoa > Chordata > Lepidosauria > Squamata > Mimophis > Mimophis mahfalensis. The sequence continues at coordinate 16,323 of JANHFR010004382.1, forward strand.
GCACCAAGTGACTGGATTTGACTTTATGATCACTTTTATGACAATTGTACAGTGAATTACCATTGGTTAAGCAAATCATATGGTTGAAAAGTGAATCACAAATCCATTTTCCAAATGAGTGCTTTTTGCCAGAAATTGGCAAAAAAAACCCACAACAAATCATAATCATGTGACTATGGGACACTGCAACCAGTCGTAAGTGAAAACTGGTTGCCAAGCGCTTAAAATGTGATCATGTGACCAGGGGGCATGACAGTTGTAAATTCAAGGATGGGTTGTAAGTAGATTTTGGAGGTGGGGGTGTCTTCATAATTTTGGTTAAGTGATGGGATGTAAGTCAAGGACTACCATTTTACGGTTTCATGCTGAGCTGTTTAAGAATTGTAAAAGCAATCACAAATTAAAAGCAGAGACCATAAAATGTACATAGAAGTATAATATCAGAACTGATGTTGGGAAGGAATACAAAGTCATCGAAGGTGACATAGAGAACATTGCTGGAGGAATGGAATGCAAATTTGGTAGCTAATAATCACCAAGGCACCTAAATGTATTTTGATTCATTTAGATATTCAGATAAGAAGTGGACTGAAACCTCAGCAGAAACGCAGTCTACTTGACCTGCCAAATTCCACTCTATACTCTAGTCTGGGGAGCACAGATCAAATCAGTTCAAAATATCACAAGACACACACTGTATCAGAACAATAGTCTATTTATTCTGCCATTCTGTTTCACACTATGGTCACAAGCTAGGAATGAAAATATGATCTCTTGCCTGTTTATCTTTCCCAGAAAGTGGTATGTGAAGGGACAAACTGGCCATTCTCACAGATCATACTAAGCTTCTGTTATTAAGTAAGACATATCTTAAAGACTGATTATGTGCATTCCAATGCCACTTCATCTATAATTCCAGGTGGCTTATGGGAATAAAAACAGTAAAACAATGCATTTAAAATAATATCTATAATAAGACTAGAAAATGCCAAAAAAACCCAAACCCAGATGTTACAAGACAGTAGTTCTGTTTATTATGTTGCACTTTCTGCTTCAAAAACTACAGAAAAGAAAGTCTTGGCTTCGTTAAATTTCCCATTGGAGTTGGGCAGGTAAAATAAACACACAAACACATTTAGAAAGGAGGGAGCCATCCTAAGCTGGGGGTTCAGAAGTTACCATGGAGTGAGGGAATTGTGACTAAGAAGAACTGCCTCTGGTTCACCTTTGGATTCCTGGTGTTTCTGGAGGAAATGGGGATCCAATCCACAATTTACTGAATTCACACAAAACACTAAGCCAGAGGTTGGCAATCCGTGGCTCTGGAGCTGCATATGGCTCTTTCATCCCTCTGCTGTGGCTCCCTGTTGCTGGTTGGTAAAAGGAAGAAGGACACCGTGCTAGGAGGAGACTCTACAGCAGGGGAACCGGGCTTCTGGTTAGGACCTTTGTAGCTCTTTGAGTGTTGCTGACCCCTGCATTAAGCCATAAGCCAATGTGTAGAAACCACAAGGCTTTGGTTCAAACAACACAGTAAGTCAGATTCCACCAACCACCCTCTGGTTTAGGGAAGTCTACATATCTATATTTCCCTAACTGGGCAGAGAAATCTATACTCATGTAGGCCTTTATATTCTTTCTCTCCTCCAGGTTTATGATATAGATCTATGATTTGACATGAGAGAAGGGTTTGAGTATATGTGTGTATGACTTCAAAGACAGTCATGACTCTTTTTAGGATTATGATATTACTACCGGAATTTGCTTCTCTTAGTCTGGCTAGTGTGATTGAACCCATATCAGTAACGAATAGGAAAAGAAAACAGAATACTGTATTTCCATGTACTGCTGAAGCTTAAAAAAGCCAATGTAGTCGCTGAATAATGAATGTTATAGCCACTGGACTGGCAATTAGGCAACTGCACATAACAAGAACTGTTTAAGTCAACTGACTTGGCCCCTTAGAGTCCTGAATTCAGCTCTCACAATCCCCCATAAAATGGTTGCTCAAACTCATATCTCTTCTCATGTTTTCTCACTGGAGAAGAAAGTATAGATACTATTGTTCCAAGAAAATTAAGTTTTTACACCATATAAAATCTGCCTACAACTTTTCTATGTTTACTCAGAGGGTGGGTGTGATTTTTTTTTTCCTGAGGTAAAAAAGTCACCTCTGAGCTGCGAATGTAATATCAGCATGAACAAGATGGAGATTACAGTCCTATTTAATGCCCTATCAAATAACTTCTCCATACCCGATGACAGCTTTTGATCTACACTTCACATTTGTGCTCCTCAAATGGAAAAAGAAGAGTTCTGCATGTGTGAAAATGAGGCCGCTCTGTTGTCTATCTCTCTTGTTGCTGCTTCTGGGGGCCTGCAGTTTTTCTCAATATTCTTTTAGGAGTCAGTCAGGTAGCTAGCTGAGGCTAATTTACTAACACAAAAACAAAAAAACAAAACAAAACAAAAACCTCTCAGAGGCTCACAAAGGCATATTTCAAATTCCTCTCCTGTCATTTTGAGGAAGCAATTATAAACCCGCAGGCTCAAATTATCATCTGCAGGTGCAAGAGTGATGCAGAAAGAACCCTACTAGAACTTGGCTCTCAGTGGGAATCACACAGATGCTTTAAAGATCATGTCAAAGATTGAAATACAGGGCAGGATTTAAGAAGCCACCTCATAATTTTACCCCATTCAGCCTTCATAACTGACCAGATGAATCTTCTAAAATGGATGAAACTATTTTATATTGGCTTCTGTTCGTCCAAAAATAAAGCTAAGGCTGCATTAAAATATATATACAGAAACCAAGGTTCCTCAGTGCCATCAAGTTCAGGATAAGTAGTGAAATGAGACACAGTGGCCAGAAGATGGCATTAGGCACATTAAGTTTCTTTTAATAATCACATCTAGTGCCCAGCTACTGCTATGCTGAATCTCAAAACACACCTTTATTTCAGTTTTCCAGCATTGCTGTGATATTTTAGTCTGTCATATTACAGTTCATGGCCAAACAAGAATAGAGAATAGTGTAAGATTACCTGATAATGTAATCTGAGAGGAAACTTTCAAGGAACTGTATTTGCAGACATAATATTTTGAATTTCTTTTGAATAGTACCTACTAAAAGAACGACTTCCTTTACTACTAGAGGATTTTATCATCTTGGTTCATAACATTTCTTTCAACACTAGACAGTCCTGACTTAATCTTTTCGCATGTTGAATTGTATTCAATCATGTATTTCTGAAATCCTTAGAGAATTTTAGCATTCTTTGGTCTTCAGCTTTTCCTGTGTCATGGAATTTTGGGCACCCTGCTACAAGTCTTCCATTCTGAACAACATTTGACTTTTAATTAGTTTAAGTTTAATTAAAAATTGGGATACTCCAGCTTCAATTACCATTCGCAATCACTGAAATAGTCTGTGCTGAATTTCCAATCGTAATGCAAGGCAATATCTTGCTATCATTAAGAAAGAACAGAAACATAAGAAAAAGCAACAAAATGAAATGTGAAGAACCAAAGAGAAAAATCAGAAGTCAGTTCATTCCAGTTTTGGCATCAGTAAGATATTTATTGGCATGTACAAAACATTTCAAATCTAAACGGCTTCAAATTCTAAACACCCTATTTTGAGTGTGAAATAATAGTTGTGAATTTGAAACAGACCATTAGAAGCGTTTTAGAAGTACTCTGAATTTGGAACAGCTGTGTTTCAAAAGCACAATGCTGTTTCAAGTTTAACACACTATAAGAATATACAAAACAACCCATTTTGCAATTGACATAGCTGTTTCACACTCAAAAGAAAGGATTTCAAGCTGAAAAATGGGGTGCTGCAAATTTGAAATGGTTTAATGTGGAATGTTTTGCATATCATAGCCATTTTTCATGCCATACAGAATGTAATATAATTCAATGACAAGTGTTTGGAAGGACATCAATGCAATTCTATACATGACTACGCTGGAGCACATCCAAGAAAACACCAAAAGTGAATAGAGGTGGGTACATATAGCAGGGATAAGAACTTTCTTTGATGTAAGGGTCATATTGCCCTAAAGGACATTTTCCAGTAGCTGAGTGACATCACAGACGAAAGGGCTACAACCCAAATCTAAGAAAAGTAGCTCATTATGTAATGAAAGCTATACTTAGAACAAAGGAGTGAGTAATTAATTTGGAAGGCATCATGCTGATGGGGCTGAGGCCCTCAAATTCTGGCAAATAGAAAAATCCTTCACAGGGCCGCTGCTCATTTATTGTAGTCCTCTCATCCGATAAAGTATGATTAATCAACTTTCACATGACTTTGTTAAAACTACTTTGGAAGCTTGCATTTGAATGCTAATGCATGCTGTAAATAGAAGTGAGATAGCTGCTGGGCAAGTGTTTCCATTATGGAATTATCCATCATGATGAAAATGTAAAAGTTTTTGGCTGGTTCTGCATAACCAAAGTCCAAACTGTGCAAATTACTACTCTCCAAACAGAGGTAGCTTCTATTCCATCCTCAGAAACCTAAGAAATTTAAAAGGTGCTGGCATACCAAGAAATACATCCCAGATCTTCTTTCTTTCACAAAGTACAAATTTCACTTAGAACAGATGAAATTATATAAACTGGGCATATGTGACCAGCCCCTACTCCACCCCTACCACTATAACAACTGTAACACACACATACATACACTTTTATTTTTGACGGTGGCAAGCAAACCTAATACTCCTTCCCCCTCCTATTTTCCTCACAACAAATCTGTGGGTAAAATTGGGCTGAGAGTGAGAGAGTTGCCCAAAGTCACCCAGCTACTTTCATGCCTAAGGCAGGACTAGAACTCGCTGTGTCCTGGTGTCTACTCTGGTGCATTAAACACTATACCAAACCATGTTTTGATGTACAGTATAACAATGTAACAAACAAATACATTAAATTAGATGTTCCAGCTCATTCACATTCAGTTTATTTGTTCAATTTCATATTTAATGAAAGAAGCAGCAAGGGCAGAGAAAATACCTGGCCAGGATCAAGTGTAACCACATGGGCTCGTGCTTTTTTGAACAGTGGATACTGCCTGAGATTTGGATTAAGCACGTTGACTTTGCTGAATACACTAGATTCTTCATAGGGAATTCTGGTAGGATAAAGTAGCATGGAGTCTTCAGGTGGGTACAGATGCCACCTTTTCCTGGAAAAAAATAATGGAAACTTGCATCTTGAAGTTATATAAGGTACAAGTGCAAATAGGTAAATTTTGCCTAAGTTCACACATCATGATACATCATAGTTTTCATATCTGTTAACCTTCCCAGGAAAACCAGACATGAAACACAATCAGAATTCTACTGTATTGTAAGGCTGTATTGTACTGTCTTGCAAGTGTGAAAGCATGAACCTCCAAATATCACTTTTAATTGATCCATTGGAGCAGATCCTTCCTCAGTTTCTATCTCTGACCCTTAATATCAATGGCATTTAGGCTTATATACTGCCCATAGAGCTTTACAGCACACTCTGGGTGGTTTATAATGTAGAAGCATTGTTTGCATACTGCTCCCAACAATATGGGTCCTCATTTTACTGACCTCAGAAGGATGGAAGGTTGAGTCAACCTTGAGCCCCATCAGAATTGAACCCTAGGCTGTGGGCAGAGTTTGCCTGCAATACTGCACTTTAACCACTCACCTTGGGGGCTCTCTTGTCTGATTGTTCTCTAGAGAGCATCTTTCCTACTCTTTCCCCAAGGTCATCCACATTATCCATTACAATATTCATGCTTTATGACAAAAATCACAATAGGTGTATTCACTTAGCATGCTACAGCAAACCAGGTACACTATCACTTAGCACAAAGCAAACTGCTTTTTTGGTTAAAATTTGAACCCAAATCCAGAAAAAGTGCATATAGCTTAAGTACTGTAAATCCTTTTTCCCCTCTAATCTGTTCTCTCTAGATGTGTTGTCTAGCCACTCCCCATAGCATGAGAAATGATCATGGTGATTTAAATCCAACATTTCTGGAGGACTCTAAAGTAAGGAAATTTGCAGTAAACAGTTATGACCCATTGTAGTGACTAAGATGTTTCTGTTCAGATTATAAATTTGGGCTACATGTGCTTAGATAACTTTGCAAACAAAATTAATACAACGAATTTCATTTAGTTCAGATAAATCAGTTTTGTAAGAATAGAATACTAATCTTCAAACGGGTAACATTCTCTGCGAATTGTTACTTATTTTGCAATTTATGCCACATAAAGAGTTAAGTTTTATTATTTTTGTAATTATTTATCAATCCTACCACGGAAGCAGTCCGTGCGAGCTTAAATGGACTCCGGGGGATGGTAGAGAACAGGAAGGTCAGGAGGAACATTGTACATGGGGTTGCAATGGGTCGGACACGACTTCGCAATTAACAACAACAAGCTTGAATACTTTTAACATATTACAAAGTATTTTGTATAATCATTTGCATTTCCTGTAATTTGGAATGGTACAAAATATCTATCCATTTTTCCCTGAGGATTGCACTGCAGGAAACAGTCACCATATTTCAGCTAAAACAGACAAGATGTCCAAAATTGTAATGGTCAGATCAGGTATATTTTCTGTAAACGACTAAGATGCCTAGCCCCATTCCTCAGATTGTTAAGAGTTTAATGGGCTATTTGAAAAGAATAGAAGCTTGGCTTCAGTTCTGATGGACAAGCACATGCTATTTCTCTTTGGGCCAGAAGACATCGGCATGCTGGGATAGCAGGATCCTATAGGCTGCAGGGTCCACATGTTTTTACATTTACTGTCCTCTACTTTTGGCACCCTTAGTTAAAAGCTTCAGACTGCAAAACTGTAAAAGGGTTCCGTTTGACAGACCTTGAAGAGTATCAATAATCATAACTAGGCTCAAGAGACCATCTAACCTTGTAAAGATCAACTTCCTATATTCCGGCCCATGTTTAGCTGAAAACAAGTTTCTTTACAAAGACAAATTTCTTGGCCAATAAAGAATTCTGTTCTGTTCTGTTCTACTGAGACTTCAACCGAGGTATACCTATTCAAGTAAAACATCCACCTGTTTTTGGAGACTTTGGGATACTGGCTACAATTCTATTTCAAGCTAAAGTGCTATAGCAGAAAAGGATATGGACAAGGAAGTTTGAGTGATGCAGTCGTTCTTTGTGCGTTCCAGTATAAAAAGACATTGTTGTGATATTTTGGTATTCTATTTGCATAGAATGACTTAGATTTCTCAAAACAAGCCTTTGCATCTTTCCAGTTGCTTCCCGTGATTAACAGTTCTCTTATGTAGCCTAGGTAAAATTACTTGTCTTCTTTCAACTCCAAGGCCAACTATCTGCAGATAACCTAAGCACTGTTTCACGCAAGTGTTCAATAATTGCTACTCAAGAAGCAGAAACAATACATGTGCTAAATTAGAAATATGAACAAGTGCAGTCCCATACTGTATAAGCTGAAAAACCCAGCCATAGGTTAGCTTAAGCATGGGCCTGAGCCTCAAGAGTGTGCTATGTGTTAGTTATGGAATGTCCTCTGACAAGGATGAAGCTTGGAAGTAAAAGAGCTGTAAGAATCTCTCTTGTACTTATAGTCCTCTATACAACATTGCTCTGTAAATATTTCCTCTCTGTAATATATTTTGTAATTAAAGTTACTCTTTTGGCTTACTTTGCTCAATAAATCCTCCTCATTGTGGATTCACTGCATTCAAACTCACAAACCTTCTGCCCAGATTTTATTGCGGCAAAACACAAGCTTTCTAAATGGTTTGTGGGTACATATGCTGTAATGCTGCATTTTCAACTTGCGAGCCAGAGCAAAACAAGCATATAAAAAAGTTTTATAAATCATAACAGAGGGAGCAAATTTGTAAGAAAAGACACAAGGGAGGGATGTTCCCAAATATTTATTAAACCAAAAGGTTTTGTTGAATGGGCAGTCAAATGGCAAGCAACATCCAACACCTTAAAAGTAAAGTTGTGCACCTTGAAAGAAATCTCAACTTTTTAGATTACCGGCAACGTCTCAATTGGCAGTGAACTAAGAAAGAAAACTTAGTAGAAATTTCAGTTGAAAGAAAGTCTGTGCACATCAATAAAGAAAAAGGCAATTTCCAAACTATTTGAAATGTAATTTCTAACATTATTGTGGAATACTCCATTACATTTCTGGTTACCCCTTAAAAAAAATCAAAGTGGAAAATGCTCAGAAGAAGGGAAATCTGAATAACCTAAAATTAGAATGTCCGCCTTAAAAATAAAATAATAAAAGGATACAAGCTCCCATAGTCCTGTTGGTCAATGGAAATTATCCAAATTATATAGCACTACATATTGCCAATGTCTACATCAATCTTCACAATTCTGCTAGGGGCAACAGTTCCCCCCAAAAAGTGGCACGATTGGGATTAAAACTGAATGTAATTTTAAAATAAATGCTTGAAATAGGATTGCTACCCATGTGTTTAATATGTTTCTCTTTCTCGGATTATAAATGACAAGTCAAAAGCAATGTTTGGTGGGCTTTTGAGGCAGTTGGAACCTCAGGTTGTATAACCCTGAGAAAAAGGGAAGCCAACAAAAAGGAATGATCACAATGAAAACAGAAACTTTGTATAATGAGGACTCAGACTGTTTGGGGGCAATGTGCAAATGCTGCTTCTCCATTGTAAACCACCCAGTGTGCTGTCAAATGCTATGGGTTGGTATATAAGCCTAAACGCTATTCCCATGGTGCCCTCCCTATTAAATGCTCAACTCTGCTTGCCACTGGCTGGTACAGCCTATCGGCATAGCCTGTGTTAATTTTTAATGCATGAAACCCCTGTGAATGGATTCAGTGTGACGTAATCAGATGGGAACAACAGAAAAATGCAGTAGCATTATTCCCAGCATCAGTACATTTTTAAAGAATAAGTTGTTTTTCAGAAAAGGAACACATACTATATATTTGTGTGCGTGGATGAGAGAGAGAGAGAAAGATAAAAAAGGGACTGTACTAAGCATATTGTAATTGTTTGTTTCAGAACTAGTAAGATTTTTTATATGAACATTAATTTAGTGATTTAATTAACACTGATACCAATTTTCTCTTTTAAAAATATTTCTCTTTCTTAATAATCAGCCTAGGCACTTTGCACCATGAAAAAGCTCTGAACATCAGAGCAGTTCAAAACAAAAAACAAACAAAAAGCAACAACAACACATTCTGGAATCCCTCTATCAGAGTAGTAAATAGAGCAATTGTCTATTCCTTCTTACCTGCCTTGTACCTGCAGCACCAAGTTGCAACCATAGGAATCCAAATGACAGGGTGTGTTTGCTCCGGTGGAGCCAATCCACAGAGTGCTCTCCTTTCCATTTCTTCCAGGAAATCCAAAGTCAGACCATCTAATGTCCTGTTGCAAAGGTAATATAATAAAACTTTGATTTTACAAAATCACATTTTGCAGACTTCAACTACTGTATTATGGCTTGGACATCACCCAATGCATATCATCAGGCAATCCAGACAATGGATATAATGCTGGCTGCCAGCAGTTTGGCAGTTCAATTCTCACCGGCTCAAGGCCTTCCATCCTTCCGAAGTCAGTAAAATGAGGAGCCAGATTGTTAGGGGCAATATGCTGACTCTGTAAACTACTTAGAGAGGTCTGTAAAGCACTGTGAAGCGGTATATAAGTCTAAGTCAGTGTTTCTCAACCTTGGCAGTTTGAAGATGCGTGGACTTCAACTCCCAGAATAG
>JANHFR010004382.1:110557-121272 GCA_032468015.1 Mimophis mahfalensis
CCCCCCCCCCCCCCCCCCCCCCCCCCCCAGCGCAGTCATGATTCACATATTATGTAATTTGAATTTAACGCAATTATTTCCTTTGGCAACATACAAACCACAAAACAGCTGGTTAGGAAACATGAACTTGCCATAATACCAAAACTTCCTTACACATTCAGTGTTGATACCCACAATAAAGAGCAAATTCCAAAACACTGAATGAATATAGAGCTTTAAGTTGTCCGGCAGTTCTCAAATGTAAACGGTTAAGCAATATTTATACCGTTCTAAGCAGATAGCAGCTTTTCGCTTCTTTCATTTACACAAAAGTTGATTCTTTGGGGCTTTTCTGTCAGCCAATGTTTATTTGATGGAATGAGGTTGATGAAAGAATTTCCCCAGCTTCCCTTTAGTGAGTTTTGAAGGTGAATTGTTATTAGAAGAAAATTTTGCATCCCTCTTGAGTGATTTTTTTGGATCTTGTTTGCTATTTCAGCACTTTACATTAGTTAGCATTTTTTATAAATATGAAATAGTACTATCTTGCATCAGATTATCTGTATTAAGTATGCTATAAATATAACAGTGTCCCTTTAAAAAGTTTGTGTGAAAATGCCTCATTTAAATGAAGCTATATTTCTTTCTCATATGTGTTTTGTAGGTCACAGCCATTATTCATTTCAATAGGTTAAAGAAATTTTAATAAAGGGCATTTTTACAGATAATTTGCTACCTAGGACACATCTAAATTATTGGTACCTAATTCAGTGTATTTTTTCCTTGGAACTTATTTTGTTGAATGTTTAAGGAACAGTCATATCTTTGTTAATGGATGAATAATGGAAATTACCTACCAAAAATGTACTTTTTCTGTTTCTTCTTCCATAAAAGAAAACAATGTAAATAAAATTATTCAACCAACCTAGAAATAGGGGGAAATCGACAGTTTAGAACAATTAATCAGTGTCTCCAGAGGTTGTGGGTGCTCCATCATCGGAGGTTTTCAAGAAGGGATTGGACAGCCATTTGTCTGAAATGGTGTACGATCTCCTGCTTGAGCAGAGGGTTGGCCTAGAAGATCTCCAATTCCCTTTCAACATTGTTATTTTGTTCTTTTTGTATTGTATCTACCACTGTGGTTAGTGACTGAATGATAAAAACTCTGGTTTCTCTAGTTCACTCCTATACTCTGTTTTCTTAATTCATTTTATCATTTTGTATTTATTCTACATATATAAAGCAATATGGACAAAGTAGCAGACCACAGTGTACTGTATATATATAGGGGAATTTAGGTATCCTATCTTTTTAGGATTTGGCAGTATATCTAACTCATCCAGTGAGTAATAAACACTGGTTGGATATTGATCTAGTTTTGACTGAGCTATGTTTTATGAAGTATTTAGATATAGCTTTGTAGAACTGGCACACAATCTTTACATTCCCTCCTCAAGTTCTTCTGCACTTTCTCATTCATTGTAATGAGGTGTTCCTGGGAGGGGTGAACAAAGAATGCTGGATTCTACACCAGGGATATGTTTTCCCAATGGGGTCACCCAAGAGTTGAAGGTCATCCCAGTTGTCTAGCTAAAGCAAACAAGCACCTTTGTTGGGCAGCAATCATATAAGAACATGTCAGTGGAAGATGATCACTATAATAACAATGGACAAGATAACCATTTCATACTGCATAGGAGAATGGTAAAACATTCCTATATATGACCAAGAAAACCACAAGGATAGATAGGATAAAGTGATTGATGATAAAATGCTGGATGATAGGGAAGGCACTTAATATCATCATCTTTTTTTAATGACCCCATAATCCCTTGCAGGATGGAGTATGGGCAACTGAATGGAGCTTGCAAAGTGTTGAATGGCCAGATGCCCTTCCTGTCACCAATGTGGAGTTTTTTGAGATTGTGAGGCGAGTACTTCACCTCTAGGCCACCGCACCACTCTAGGGAAAGCACTTAATATGCAATCGATAAATAGCTAAGGATCCTTTGGAATATTAAGTGTTTATAATGTGGTATGTTAAAGACTTTGGGATAACTACTAGTAGTTGCTGATGTTGGACAGGAAAAGATAATCTGAGCTTTTAATAACTGAATTATAATAGGAACGTGGAATATAAGAACATGGAAAAGCTCCCCACAGTAAAAGATAAAAATGAAACAACTACACATTAACATATTGGACAAGAGTGAATTGAGATGGTCTGGAAATGGACATTTTCAGTCAGAAGATTATATTCTTTACTATTCTGGGACACAAAAAACAAAGGTGTGGCACTTCTTTCATAAGAAGGATGTAACACACAATATTTGGGTAAAGTGCAATCAATAATCAGATAATTCCAAATTCACTTCAATATGCTCCAACCACTGATGTAGAAGAAAAGAAATTTGACAAGTTTTATATGGTCAAATTCAATTTGAAATATACAGAACAAGCAAGACAAAAAAACATATTTGGACTGTTTGGCCTAGAAAATCAAAATGAGGCAGAAAAACAACTTATAAATTTCTGCCAATCCAATTATCTTTTCATTGCTAACATAATCTTCCAACAACTGAACAGTGTCTGTATACATGAATATTGCCAGATGGAGTAGATGGAAATCAAATTTACTATATCATTAGATAAGGAAGTAGAAGAGCTCAGTTGGAACAGTAGAGACAAAGCCAGGATTGACTGTGCAACAAACTGCTCGTATGCAAGTGTCAAGTAAAGGTGAAGAAGAAAAAACCCTGCCAGTTTCCACAATATGATCTTGACCACATATACACCATTGTCTAGCAGAACATCAGGAACTGATTTGAAATCATTTGTTGAGATGAGCAGCTATAGAAATTATATGTACGGTGTATATGTACCCTTAAAATATTATCCATATATTTTACTTTCATTTCTTGGTAGCATGATGAATGTTGACTCAGTTTATATATCAAATGGATGCAATATTTGTGGCTTAAGAGCTGTGGTTGTACAGTAGTTAGAGTGCAGTACTGCTGGCTACTTCTGCTGATTGCCGGCTGACTGCAGTTTGGCAGTCCACGGTTGACTCAGCCTTCCATCCTTCTGAGGTGGGTAAAATGAGGACCCAGATTGTTGGGGGCAATGTGCTAACTCAGTAAACCTCTTAGAGAGGGCTGTAAAGTACTGTGAAGTGGTATACAAGTCAAAGTGCTATTGCTATTGTTTATGAGTGTCTCATAAAATGTTGAATGTCAAATTTTGCACCATATCCAAATAGAGGGAACAATAGGGCATGGGACTATTTTGTGCAACCATTAAAATCACATGTTGAGATCAGATTACCAGAGAGGAAGTGTAGTTTATCTCTGTGCAGTCTCTTTATAAATTTGTTCCCTCTGTGTGGATACCTTACTCAGGCACTTAAGTTGTGATATAGTATATCTTTGCTCTGCCTGAAAAGCCACAGATATACACAAGGATAATTACTTGGAACCCCAGCTTAGATCCTCAACAGTTTGCCCTTTAGGACAAGCCCCCTCCCAACAGTGTGCTTACAAGCTATGAATCTATGGGGCTGGGGGGCGCTTGTGCTTCTGGATTGTCCTCCAGTACATGCTTGAGGGCCTCATGGCAGTGCGATAGAACACAATTCATGTTGCTAGTTTCTGGGCAAGAACTGTTTAATTTGTACATATTCTAATCTTGTATTTTGTATTTTATGTTGTGTAGTATGCCTTATTTAATTGTGTTGCTTCTGACACAAATAAACAATACAGGAAGGTGAAGTGTAGAAGAACCAAATACTACCTGATACTATCGCCCAACTATAACACAGTCCATACAGATAGTCCATGACTTAATAATAGTTTGTTTAATAACCATTTACAGTTACAACAGCACTGAAAAAGTAACCTACAACCATTTTTCAAACTTATGACTATTGCAGCAAACCCATGGTCATGTGATTAATATTCAGATGCTTGAGAACAGACTCATATTTATAACAGTTACAATGTCCCAGAATCAGGTGATCCCTTTTGTGACCTTCTAACAAGCAAAGTCAGTGGGGAAACCAGATTCAGTTAACAGCTGTGTTGCTAACTTAAGAACTGCAGAGATTTACTTAACAACAGTGGCGTGAAAGGTGGTAAAGGTGGTAAAATGAGACAAAGTTCACATCACAGATGTCTCATTTGGCAATATAAATTTTGGCCTCAATTGTGGTCATAAGTTGAGGACTACCTATATTTCATGAGTGATTGTAAAGAAGAATCTCTGAAAAGGAATACAAATGGAGCAGCAGGCAGGAGTATATTCTTCATTTGTTGTTCAGACCAATTCATATTCAAAGAACTGGGATATGTATGTCATATAAACAGTAAATGAAACTGAAAAATGTTTGAATGCAAAGCTTTTATTAGTTACTGGACTGGTTCTTGTTGTTTCTACATGTGGTAATATTCAGATAGTTCAGTAAAAAACCAATGTAAATTCTTTCGACCATGAAACAGAACAGAAGCTGAACTCAAAGTATGAAGGAGAAACATATTTTACAAATCATATCTCTGAAATGTGGTTAATCCTTTTCAAACGCAATAACTGAAAATGAGAGCCTGAAAACAGCAACATTAAGTAAAACATCAAAATATTGTATTAATTGGTTTTGCCCCAGCAGATAGGCTTTAATTGTACACAGTCATGTTCCTGAAGTGAGCCAAAGATAATTTAGACTAAATTGCCTGTTAGAATGCTGTATTATCCACAAGTAGCCTCCAGGAAAACACACACACACACGCGCACACACACACACACATACAGTGATATATATATCACTCAGTCATGCTAGAAAAAGAACATTATTTAAATATGATTGCTGCATCATAACTCCAAATAAATTAAGCAAAATTTCACCAACTGAAACTTTTTATTGTCCAATTTAGTGCCTGTGGTGTCCTTGAGGAGGAGGAAAGTATTGCAATGAAATTTGATCTGTTATTGTTGACAAACCTTCTTGTATTTTTTTTTAAATTTTCTAGCAATCCCCGGTTTTTGATGATTGCTCTGGCCTATGCAATACCACTAGGGGTTTTCTCAGGATGGTCTGGTGTTCTTGATTGGATATTAACTCCAGCTCACATAAGCCAAGTAGGTGCACATGTGTCTGTCTGTGTCTCGGGTGGCTGGGTATTTTTTTATGCTTTGCTGACAAAAGATTGGTTTTGTGATTTAAAATTAGAATAACAAACAGAATGACTGATATGCTATGAAATTAAAAGTGGGATTGTCGAACCTGAACTTAATTGAGCTACCTCATGTCTGAAAATTCAACTTTGGGGAAAGCCTGAACCTTAATTTGATGGCCTTGAGGAGAGAGATAGTAATTTCAGATTCCATTGCTAGTTCACAGGTGTGAATTTGAAAAACCAAAGCTTTCCCACTAGCATGAAGGGAAAGAAAAATAATAATTAGAGTACCTTTATAGTTTGTTTCCTTAAAGGAATTTCACATAAAGTTTACTCAAGACTTTTTTATAAGCTACCCTCACATACAACTAAGGCCTATTTATTTCAAGTTCCTCGAGATACGTGTGTTAAAACAGATTATATCCCCTTCTCCAAAGTCCCAGCTGAATGCTTTACTATCCCCTTTCAATGACTAGGACCATGTTGCTTTTCAAACTTTATCTAAGACCTAGTCTAACTCTGTCATGTTTCATCTTCTTTTCATCCTCAGTTCTTGTTTCTGACCTTAGTAGTCACTTGATCAGACCAGTAACAATGTTCAAAAAGCTCCCAGAGGCCTTCTGTGAGACCCATTCTTGCCCTACCTAACTCAGTCTCTCTGGTAGGTTAATGAGCAAAATCAGGTCCATGTTTCTCTTCCATATATCTCACACTCATCCATAAAACTGTAATTGGGATGTCAGAAGAGGTTCTAATTGTAAGGTAACTCTTGTTTAAGGACAGCTCTGCCTATTCCAATACTATGCCTTCCCATCAAAATATTTGGCAAATGCCAGATGTTTCTGAGGGCTGCCATGTCAACACTGGACCTTTTGAATTCAAGAACTGTTGCTGCCCGGTGGGCTTCCCATAACTTAGGCCAAATAATGAGTACTCCAAACCTGGTTTACTCGGGACGGGACAGCAAAGGTTTCACTTCGCCACCCCCTTTTATTGATTCAGCATATCAGGGGTGGTACAGAAATGAAGTAGGAGGCAGAGCATGGGAGGTTATATATTTGCATAATCACATAGTAATAA
Source organism: Mimophis mahfalensis (assembly GCA_032468015.1). Lineage (NCBI taxonomy): Eukaryota > Metazoa > Chordata > Lepidosauria > Squamata > Mimophis > Mimophis mahfalensis. Next base: position 116,785 of record JANHFR010004382.1, read on the forward strand.
GGCACATTGTTCATTGTAAAGCAAAGCAAGCAGGAGATGGATACATGAGACCTAGTTCTGACAAGGTTATTTTCTACGTGTTTCAGCTAGCTTTATGCCAACCTGCACGTACAGTCTGTTTCCACACACGTTCATGAATTCCCACAAAGAACCTCCTCAAATGCATATTGGAGGAATTTTAATCAAGAACAGAGTGAGGTACAGATTTCCATCTAACGGAATTGAGGTGGAAATCATCATGAATCGTTTCAATCATGCTGTGTTTGTGTTTTGTCTCAAGCTGGAGAAAATAGTATTTTCAGGGTATGAAAATTGAATAGCTGGATATCATAGGATGATCTAAAGAGAAAAAAATGATATCTGTTGAACTACACATTATTTTTAGAAAATTATAGGAGAAAAGTGGCAGAAAGATTTTTACAAATATCAGCAGATCATATTCCTAATGTTTAATATTTAAATTGATTGGGAGTTGATCTGGGGTGTTTGCAGGATCTGATGCTTCCGTCGAATTGATGAAAACAATGTCACACCTTGAAATAAAAGTTTTGCCCCTTTTGTATGTACATGCAATATCACAATGCACATATGGAAGGGACAGATTCCTTCTTGCCCTTGTGGATGCCTCTGGTCAGATTGAAGTCAACCTAAAAAAATACATCTTATACACTGAGTGTGCTCTCTTGTATTTGCTTTCTCAAGAGGGTTTTGAGAAACCAATCTTGAGGATCTCAAGAAAGTGTCTGCTTCTTTAAATGGTTTAGAAAGAGATTAGGCAAATTAATTGATAATGTCAATCAATAGCCAAACAGAAACTTACTTTCGGAGCTGTACTCCATAATAGTTATATACAAATAGCAAATATCAACCAATTATCTTCTGCGTTGGTAGAAACAACATTGTATTTCTTTATCTTGGTTTTTTTTTTCCAGGTGGATGCAGGTTGGATTGGATTTTGGTCGATTGTAGGTGGCTGCGTTGTTGGCATAGCACTAGCAAGGTAAGCTTTACTTTTTTTCCTCTTATTTTTCTTTAGCAAAATTGTGTTTTAGTTATACTAAAATAATATCCTTGAAATCATTTCCTCTTTTCCATGACAATTGTAAAAAGAGCAAATCATTTTCTATAGGTTACAAATATGTTCATCTTCTATCCAGAGTAGTAATTTGCCTGGCTTATTTTTTTTTTAAACGTCTGTGAATGCTGAAAACCCCATTTGTTCAGTCATCAAACTGTGCAGGGTGTATTATTGTATTTAACTACTCTGTCCACTGCATCCAAAGGTGGGAAAATACTTAGATGAGGTAATGAAGGAACCATGGGTATTTTGCTCATGTTTGCTTTCATTTCCTCCATTACAGTTGTGATTGATTCTTTCATAAAATTGTATATTATGGGGCTGAATGTTCAGTGAATTATTTAAACATCTTGTGAAAGTCTTGTTGTATTTCCATTAATGTAAGCCATTGGCTAGGTGTGAGTTGTGAACTTGTGACATCAAAGCACTTAATACAAAAGATGTTTAGAAGTAGAGGATGTTATAATGACTTGTTACAACTATCATTGTATTCCCAAATTAATATTAGTCATATAAATTGTTCAACTTAATGAACTTCCATGCAATAAAGAATTAATGTATCGTCTAATATTAATAGTCTAAATAATATATGATTATGATCAAATGATGAAATTCATGGCTGAATAAACCACATATCCATAAGATGTATATGCCCACATGGAATTTTTTTCTGCATTTCACAAGAGTAAACCAACTAGAAATGTTAATTCAACCATACTTTCTCTTTTCTTCCAAATCAGAAACTTTGAGTAAATATTCCAAGCTAGCTATGATCATAAGACAGCTTTAATTTCCATGTATTCCCTGTTTGGGGCTGTTGCGGGCAAACTATGATTGGATCTTATTTAATTCGGAAACTATTGATTGTAGTTCTTGATCTGGTTATAATGGGAAGTGGTAATTAAATGCGGATTTGCTGGCTCTTTCTTACCCCCCAAAGAGGAGTGTAATGACAAAAAAATGTCTATATATGATTCAGTGTCACTCCTATAAATGTATAGTTTAGCTTATGGGTAGCCAACTGTAGCCTGCTTTTTGCTACATAGTGTTGTCCTCAAACATAAAAGCTGGAAGCTGCTACCATGGTTTTCCATCACAACTTTAAAGCTGTGGTGTAAGTTTGAAAATGGGTATATCACAAATATTTTTTTTAAATCCTCTCCAAAGCCACATGAAAAACAGCTAGCCCTGCCTATACTAGTTAATGTGGTCCTTCCCATCTTACGGCCTCAGCTTCCCATTTATTTTTAAGTTCATGGCCAAAAGAATTCATCCCTAGTTTACATTCATTGTGTTAGAACTGAATATAATATAATTTACTGAACTGTGAAATATTCTGGATCAGCATTTTGTAGCAGGATATATTTGTTGCACATCTGATAACACAGAACTAATTTTAAGCTCTTTGTAGTTTTTTATATGTGCCTTTCTTTTGAGATTATTTTCAGAAGTCTACCCAGGAATTGTCTTTAAAAATGCCTATTTAAGCTAACTAAACTAAATAAAAATAAAAATAAGTGATAGCATTGGGTATGGTAGGTATATGATGACTTGAGCTAACAAAAAATAAATAAATAAAGGAAGAATAAATCAAAGAAATATCTTCTTAAGCACATTTTCCTGTTCTTTTAATAACTAGTCAGTGCCTTATACCTTTGTTTCTTTCTGATTCTTTCTTCTTCAACCTTTTTCATCAAACTTCAATCAGATTTTCAAAACAATGATTTAATATTTATTATTATTGTTTTAGTTTATGGTTTTAAGTCACTTGCACATTCTTCTGTATTGGAACATGAAACAGGAATGCTGTAAAGAAATTATGTGTAAACGTGATTCCAATGAATTGATTTGATTCAAATGATTTGATTCAAATGAATTGATTTGATGGCTGTGATATTGTTTACAGTGGCATAATTTTAAAGTGACTCATTATATCAAATGGTTAACATAATATTTTCTAGGCTACAATTCTTGTTATACTGCATAGTTATTCTTTATCAAGGATTTTTTTTCTATCTGTGTGTCAGCAAAACTCCTTTAAGATCTATGATATGAAAAACTCATACAACCCTCTAATTTCATGTGACCTTGTGGTTAATTTTCAAAGCCTTCTGAAAGTTCACATTAGTTCCAAGAGCTATTTGTCCATACTTTGGAGTCTTTTCTATGTGAGAAAGAGAAGAACTTGTTGGAAGAGAAAGAACTTTAAGAATGAAAATGAGGAGTTAAAGGAAGATTTATACGCCTCTTTTCCCTCTTAGCTCCTCCATGTTAATGAAAACAAGTTATGAAAATTGTGCAGATCATGGTTTCTAGAATGCTTTCCAGGCCTCTTATCAGCACTGGCCATTGGAAGCACCTTTTCTTTTATGTAGCAAACTAAAAAAATTGAGTGTGAGAGAGAAGGGGAGGGAGGGGAGGAGAGATTCTACTTTTCCTTGCAGAGATTCTACTTTCCCTTGTGTTTCTGTATATCTATGGCTTTCAATGCACAGGATGAGTCCTTATGCACTGCTCTGTGTCAGAGACTAGGAAGAGGAAGGAAGAGGAACATTGCATGGAGGAGAGAGTGATAGTCAGGGATCATCCCAAGCAACTGTCCCACCAAAATGTCTGGGAAGGATTTTATTCTCGATGGTTTTTCCCCTCAATCCCAAACAGAATATGACTGATTTTCAGTCTCAGGCTTTTATTTTTTATTTATTTATTTTGGCTAGCTTTTTCCACCCTCACCAAGTTTGGTACCATTGGGTTGTATTTTTCCAAAGAGTTGTCCTGCTGATGGATGGCTAGACTGAGTTCTGAATTCCTTTATCTCTTTCCTTTGGGCTTGAAGGAATAATAATGGCACTTTCGAAAAAGAGGCACTCCTTGTTTCAGTTGCGGCTTCTGTTGACCTGAAGCCTTGAATAAAGTAGCCATGAAGAACTGCACACTTTGCTTGAAAACTGATTGCTTTCGACATTTTTTTAAAAAATCTGTTTAAATGCATTTGCCTATATTAAAATTGAAAGTATTATTGTGCTCACTCCTGATGGTATATAGCAATAATTGCAACATATGATTTTTAAAGAGTTTTATGTGTAAGGTTGGTTGGGAGTAGTTAGTCTTAGTATACTTTAGTAAGATTACTAATCAATAATCAAAATGCATTATATCTAAATAGATGTGTTTTTCTACACATCATGTTTATGTCAGATTTTGTGGTAAAGTAGAAGCTCTACAGATGTGCAGAAAAACTACACTGTTGCCATATCCTATTGGGGTTTTTTTAAGGGGGCCTTACTCCAATAGTGCTCGTCTGTATGTAGGCATTCATTTATTTATTTTATTTTTTATTTTAATGCCATTTATATCCCGCCCTTCTCCGAAGACTCAGGGCGGCTTACAATGTGTTTTAGCAACAGCCC
>JANHFR010004384.1:34851-45510 GCA_032468015.1 Mimophis mahfalensis
TGTCCATGGGGTTTTCATGGCAAAGATACTGGAGTGGGTTGCCATTTCCTTCTCCAGTGGGTCACATTTTGTCAGAACACTCTGCTATGACCTGTCCGTCTTGGGTGGCCCTGCACCGCATAGCTCATAACTTCATTGCGCTATGCAAGCCCCTTTGCTGCGGCAAGGCAGCGATCCATAAAGGGGACTATTCCCTCTACTATACTTTCAAAGGATGAACCGGGTTTGGCAATGACATCATGCCTCTTTCTAATCAATTAATATGGAAAATATGAGTAAACTCTGTCATTTCTTGTCCTTGCAGGTTGCTTACCTTCTTGAAGATAAATCCCAATCAAGTGGACCTTTGGAGGACAAAGTTTTTTATGTTGAAGAGGGTAAAGCAGGACCACATGTAATATACATGGTAATGTCCACTAATTCTTTTCTTTCTTTGGAACAAATCTGAAAAATGATTGAAGGTGTATGAAGAGGAAATAAATCATGATGCCATTTTAAAACAGAATGAGGAGAACAAAAAGAAAAAAAAAGAAAGAAAAAGAAAAGAAAAGGGGGAAAGGGGGAAAAATTGATTTATATAAGAAAAAATGGAATTCTGAGTTTCTTCTTTTTCTTCATACCAGTTTACATTTCAACCCCCTACCTACAGTGTGAGTCTGACCGGTGAAACAGCTCACCTCATAGAGGTCACGCCAAAAGGTGGAGTCCTGATTGTCAAGGGGCCTCTAGACTGGGAAAGCAAAAAACAATATATCTTACAGGTAAACCAAAAATGATGTTAATTGTTCTGATATTTTTCCCCAAAAGGTTGAGTGAAGGCTTCTAAGATGAAAACAATAACAATTAAAAGTAAAACAAAACTGGTAACTTTCTCCTAGTCCAGTGCTTATATTTGTATAGAATAATGGGTGGATGGATGGATTAATCATTTATTCTATTTTTAATCTGGTAATACAGGACATGATGACCAACATATTAAATAAAAATAAAAAATGGTAAGAACAGAAAAATATAGCATGATATGCTGCAATTGGGGAGAGAAATGCAATTAAAATAAAAATCGCCATTCATGTATAACATTTTAACATCTCAAAACCTAAATTTATCAGAGATCATAAGCCATGCTGGGAGTTGAAGTCCACATCTCTTAAAGTGGTTGAAGCTGAGAAACACCAAGGTAGACAACAAAAGAAAGCTATAACAATGGGAGACCACTGCCTGTTTGGTCAATGGAGGCCTTTTACCCATTTCACAAATCCTTCTTTCTACGTCTGTTGATTACCATGGTTTTAGCCTTGGCAAGAGAGAAGCAGACGAGACTAGGAATAAGCAGATGAGAAATTCTGAAAATGAATTATAACTAACTTTCTTTCTTTCTTTCTTTCTTTCTTTCTTTCTTTCTTTCTTTCTTTCTTTCTTTCTTTCTTTCTTTCTTTCTTATAACATTAGCTATGTTAACAAGTGTGAGGCTAGCCATTTTGCTCTTAATAAATGAAAGACTAACTTTTTTGCTTTTGTTTCCTGTTTTGTCCCCACCTGTTTCTTAAACTGAATTTCAATTTGCATTACGATGGGTTAATCATGGGGCCAGACTGGTACTCAGTCCAAATCCATAGGTCTTGCAAAAGCTGATTGACCGTTCTCATTCTTCTTCCTCTTATCATTTGTGCAGGGAATGTAAACTTGGCTTAACTAGGCTACCAGTGCCTTCCTAGGGAAAAAAAAACTGCAGTGTTGGACTGAAACTTGAAAATGTGGGCATCTTGTGCATTTGCAATGAGCTGGGAGTGGGAAGAGGATGATGTTATATGTTGTACTCAGGAAGCAAGGAGTGGCCACACATGTCGTTGTTTTAACCATTCGGTCATATCTGACTCTTGGTGGCTTGATAGGCAAATGGTCTCCATGCTAACCTGTCAAGCACAGCTTCTTTCAGTTGTTGGATGTTCATCTTTGTATCCGTTTTGATGTTATCAAGACAGCATGTTCTTTGCTTGCCCCTTCTTCTTGTTCCATTAACCATTCCTAGCATCATTAACTTCTCCCTCTCTAATGAATTTGCATGCATGACATGGCCAAAATATATCAGACATAGTCAATATCTCTGATGGGCCAAATAAAAAGTAAGGATTTGACCCAAATAAATGATAATTCAGTACCCAAATGTGGGAAAGAGTGTAGGTTAAAACAACATAGCTTAGTACTACAGGGACTTGCAGATTACCTTAAATCTAGACTTAGTTTGTTAAGCATGAGTATAGGTCTGGCCCAGCACGAACAAAGAGTCAGAGTACATTTGTTTCTGAGTCACACTTTTATTTAGATCTGGACAAAGGAGGGTCCTCCAGTAAAGCTGGAAGAACCCCAAATGATTTATTCGGCATGCCTTTAAACAAGAAGGAAATACAGCAGGGGTGGGTTTCTACCAGTTCAGCCCAGTTCATGAGAACTGGTTGTTAGCATTGCTGTGGGCAATTGAAGCCCACCCACCTACGTTTATAAGCAATCCTTTATCATTGTGCACGTGTTCCAGTAAAGCTAGAAAACAGCTGAGATGGGGGCAGAGCCGAAAAATAGCTCAGATGCACCAATCAACTGTTTTCTGGCTCTGACTCTTCTCAGCTGTTTTCTAGCCTAAATGGAATGCATGTGCAGCTTGCGTGTGGCCCGCATGCTTCCATGTGGCTGCACATGTGTTCTGTTTGGGCTAGAAAACAGCTGAGAAGCACCAGAGCCAGAAAACAGCTCAGGTGTGCCAGTCAGCTGTTTCTGGCATGTCTCAGCAAATGGAACGCACAGGCAGCAAAATGTGCTCCCAAAGCGAACCAGTTGTTAGACTGGTGGAAACCTATCCCTGAAATACAGTTGTTTGAACAAAAGTAAATAAAAAGCAGAAGTAGCTACAATGTCATTGCTCACCATGTTGTTTGAACCTATCCCTGAAATGGAGTTGTTTGAACAAAAGTAAATAAAAAGCAGAAGTAGCTACAATGTCATTGCTCACCATGTGCATTTAGAAGGAAATATACTCTATTTAGCAACCTATTGTGCCCTATCTGGGGTTTCCTGTCATACCTTCCCTGAACTATGGACAGGTACATGTTATTACAACTCCGTTATTCTCTTTAATTCAGCCATTTCAATGCTTGATTGTCTTAATCCTGATCAACAAGTTTTCAGAACAGTGACGCAGTACCATGATCTATTAAGTTGTTTTGATTTGGTTTCTTTCCTGTTATTCTCCAGTTTTCACCCAAAGAATAAAATCCATTATTATATCTTCAATTTAATCTACAAGCATTTTATAAAAATGTTGTGTGAAAACTTCAGCAATAATTTTCTTGAGATTATTTCTTATGTACATTTTTCTGTCACAGGGAATCTTTCACAAAGCAATGTTCTGATTTGTGCTGATTTTATTCCCAAACCCCCATGAACCTATATATTTTATTCCATTTCTGCCTATGAGGAAGGAGGATCATTCACATTATAAATATATACCAGATGATTTACTACATTTATAACCATCACTAGCTAATTATTCCCCATACTGCAGTGGTGGGATTCAATTTTTTTAATTAGCGGTTCTGTGGGTGTGGCTTAGTGGGAGTGGCTATGCTGTCAGCCAATCAGAATGGTATTTGCTGGTGTTGGCCAATCAGAGGTGGTATTTGCTGGTTCTCCAAAACAGTCAAAATTATCACTACTGGTTCTCCGGAACCTGTCGGAACTGGCTGAATACCACCTCTGCCATACTGGTTCGGGAATTCTGGGAGTTGCAGTCCCCAGAATTAAAATTCCCAAGGCTGAGGAACAATTGTGTAAGCAGCAGCATTGCCATATAATCTGCAGCACACAATTCTGTTGTAGCTTATAGCTGACTAACTCAATAGTGTTCATTCTGGCCTTGTGAGGTTCATTAGACCTCAGCTTCCATCATTTTGAGTTGTACTGGTTGGGGATGATGGGAATTGTTGGCTGACATTTCATGAAGGCATGTGGCTGGAAAATCCAGCAAGCCAATTCAAACAGGAAGGAGACAATATATTGTGTTAGGGAAAATGCTTTGTTTTAAAACTGTTTTTCTGTACCTCTCTCCCGATTTAGTTGGAAGGTCTAGATCAAAATGGCAACAGGGTACAAGGCCCCTATTCTATCATCATAAAAGTTGTGGATATAAATGACAATGCACCCCAATTCAATAAATCAGCCTACTTTGGTGAAGTTAGACAACACTCCAGACCAGGTATTTGTTTCCATATTTATTCTGACTTATGTTTGAGCTTCCTGGAAATTTTAAATATTAAACATGAAACTGAATATAATATAAAAAAGCTACTTTCCCTCTGTCTATGGAGATTCTCAGTCATCCAGGTCATGGTTGTCCCAAAGGTGCTTTTTCAAGAGGCAAGTGGACTTACTAGTTTTTTTCTTCTTCTTTGAAGACATTTCACTTCTCATCCAAGAAGCTCATTCAGCTCTGACTGGATGGTCCATTCTCCACCATCTAGTCAGAGCTGAAGAAGCTTCTTGGATGAGAAGCAAAACATCTTCAAAGAAAAAGAAAAAACCAGAAAGTCCAGTTGCCTCTTGAAAAAAGCACCTTTGGGACTACTTTCCCTCTACTGTATTTCCAAGCAATCATGGGAGACTATGACAAACAGACCAAGTTCCTGAAAAATGTAAAGAGCTATTTTTCGATGATTGAAATTTAATATGCATCCTGGATGCTTCTTTATTGGGCACACCTTTAAAGAGAAAGCACCGAATAAAATTAAATGCCATGTTTTTCTCCTAAATTTACATAACTATTTCAGGGATCTAGGTGAAACCCCAAACATACCTTTTCAACTTTGACTGAAGAGCAGAGTATAGCACTATTCCAATTTCCTCCCATGTAGACTTAATTCAATCTATCCTAAACCACTTTTCTTCATGTCCACTTGAAGGGGTTTGTTGAAATATTAGGCTGAGGAACCAGATGGGAAAAATGGCTAAAAGATGTAACAGTTGACATGTGAAGGATATAAAATAAGAGAGCCAGTGAAGAGTTATTAAAAGAAAGGAATGTTCCCAGCGTCTCACAAATCAAAACCATGTGAAAAAGATAATCCCCCCTCCCTTTAAAATGCTAAAATATCTAAAGCCAATCCTGACCTGGTGGATTTTTCTTGATGTTTCTAACTAAAAAAAATTATGCTTAGGATGTTCCGTTTAAGAGATTGGCATTTATATTGAAACTCAATGATTCTCCTTTGGTGCAGAGTGAGACTTTCCATTTCCAAATTGTGTTTCTTTTCTTTAAACCCACCCCCCTATCACACAGGAAAGCCTTTCATGTATGTTACTGCTTTTGACCTTGATGATCCAAGCACCTTACATTCAAACCTCAGCTATAGTATCCTTCATCAGTTTCCCAGCATTCCTGGCGCTGAGCTGTATTTTCAGATTGACAATGTTACAGGAGCAATTTCTACAACTCTTGCTGGTAAGTAACTTTTTTTTTGATAGTGATACTATGAATATATAATGAAATACGGCACACATTTATGCATAATATGGCAGGTCATAAAAAGATAGTCACATAGCATTAGACAAGTATATATAGAATTGTTACTGTGTATTATAATAGTATATATTATGTTTTTTTTTCCTTATCAGATTTCTTGCACCTTTTCATTAGAGTGTCTTTTGTGTATTGTTTTCTTTTCTTTGACACCATTACCTTTGTGTTTTGCTTTTTTCTCTTTTTTGTTATTAATTAAAATCAATAAAATATAAGATGAAAATACATATTGTACAATTTAACCTAGACTTCATTGGTAACATATGGCCATGTCAAAATCAATAGTTCTTTACATTTCTAAATCTAATTTTCTCACATTTGGGAAACATGTGCCATTTCCATGTGGACTCCAAATCCCCAAGTAAACTCCTATGGTAGCAAAACCAATCTTAGAAGGTTTAATCCCCCCCCCGAAGCAAATGTAGAATGGGGTCCCCATGTTTTACTAGCTATATAGGGTTTGGTGTATATATGTGAAAGAAATCATTACATAACATTTGACTCCAATACTGTTGCTGGGAAAATGTGATATAACTTCTGAGAAAACGATAACTGGCAACACTGGAAATTTAACAAAAGCACCAATATTCTCACAAATGCAAAGTATTTATGCAAACTGGAGAGAAACCAGAGTTACTTCCACAAAAGATCCATTCCTCAAAAACCTCCACAATCACACATCATCAAAATCCACAGATAAATGAAGCAGAAATAGATTTCTGTGCTGTGATACGTTAAAGCGTCTTTTGTAGCTACTTCATATTTGGGACCCTGGATAGACTTTGGCAGAAGAGATGAAAAGAAAGAAAACTAGGAATTGACTAATCACCTGTAAAACTGACTTTCACCTATCTGTGTTTGGAAACCAGGGTTACAGCAGAACCTGCCATTATTCAGAAACATAAATATTATGGTAACAAGCAAGCTTTATAAGAAAATAAGTGATGGGGTTATTGCTAAAGAAAGGGAGCTGTAATTGATTCAGAATGTAGGAAAAAGAATGAATGCATATTTTCAAGTTTTATTCTCTGTTACATTTTCAGGAACAAAATCCTTGGATCCAACAGTACAGAATAGTTTTGTCCTTGTGGTGACAGCAAAAGATATGGCAGGACAGTCCGTAAATTGTTTTGCTACTAATACTGATGTGAAGATCACTGTTTTGGAAAACTTTTGGAAATCTCCTCCAGAAGTATTGCTTCTGGAGAACTCTACAGCTCCACACCCCATGAACATTACTCATGTAAGCTCCTAAAATTATCAGGCAACTCATCATCAATTATTAAAGACACAGCCTTTGACTTCTACCATGTATGCTACAATTGGGCCATTCAACAAATTCATTTCTCAATACTATCCAATTGAGCACTGCCACTGTAGTATGCAAATAGGATTACTTGAGGAAAATTATAGTGAAAAATAATGGAAACCCACCAGTGAAACAATTTTATATTGCAAGCTAATTTAATTGGAAGGAGATTCCCTAGAGGGAAAACAAGTACTTCCTTATGCTCCATAATATGGCCAGTTGTCATAATAAGCTTGGATAGTTTTGATAAAGAAGATAGAAATATCACTAGAGATAAATCTGATAATGTCATATGTAATGGAAACATGCTGATATCAGGTTCATATCATGTTGAGTGATATGTTGATTGTTTGATGCCCAGAAGCATTTGACTGGCTACTGTAAATAGGAGAAAAAGTAATACTGAACAAGCAGTCTTATATTATCTCCAGATAATAGAAATCTTTATTGAATCTCTAGTACTTAAAAAGCAAATGTGTCAGTCCATTGAAAAGGAATATCAACAAATTCATACCTGGTTATATATCTACTATTTCAAAATAACAATTTTCTTCGAATTGGGCTCCAACCAGGTGAATTCATGGATGCACAAATATAGTTTTAGCACCAAAATACAAGCAGTTTCCAATTTTTAACTTCTAGACTACTCTGTTGACTACTCTGTTTTCTGCTGTCCTTCCATCCAAGTAATAGCCAGTCCTTATTCTACATAGGCCTTTGTCATGAATATCTTGTAAGTCCTTGAGCAATTATCTCTTCATTAGACTCATTGTCAGGTGCAGGAAATCAGAAGCCAGGATAGAATTCAAAAGCATTAACTGTTTATTGCATTCTACCTATTAACAAGAATCTGAGCTACTAATGATCAAGACAATTGGCACCAGATAAGAGTCAATGGACTCCAAGGGGCTGGACCTAGGTATTTTACAGAGGCATAGTGACTCCAAATTAATGACACATTTGACCCCACCTTCGGGCTCAGCCTGGTCATCTCTTATATCCATCTAGAATATCAACATGCACAAAACTTTGATTTTCCTAGAGCTCTTCAATAGGCAAGAAGTTACAAAAACCAACAGAGGAGGATAATGCAAGACAACAAAAAATGTAGGCTAAATGCAAGGTTGTCAAGATATTATTCTGGATTCCTTCCAAAGATTTTGAGCATTTTATAGAGCTGTCATTCCTTTCTCAAATAACTGGTTGGTAGTCTTTGATTAACGATGGCAATTGGGATTGGAATTATTATTATTAATTATATTTATTTGCCACCTGTAGTATATTAAGAACCAACAGAAAAGATTTGAATTTGCTACCCAAATGTATCCATCATGAAGCGCTGTCCCTGAATGAAGACTTTCCCCCTGTGCAAGGCTAAGCTACAAAGTAGGGGGCGTCACTTAGGTGGTTTTCTCTGATTGGTCAAAGCACAGCATGAAAATACGCGGTCAATCAGAGACCAGCAAAAAGTGTATAAATATCTGTATGTGAGGCTACAAACCTATCCAGAGACAGAATTGCTGTTTGATCTTGTTATGAGCTGAATAAATCACTTGCTGTTGTTAAGTCTCTGTTCCAATGTCTACTGAACCCATGACTTAACACTGGCGACGAAGGTTGGCCAGTAATCTTCACAGAGCCTGGGCACCATTTGTAGAAATCTGAGGAGCTGTCACAACCTGAAGACGCACCAGACCAGTCAGTACAACACAGAGACAGTGGATTCCTCGAGCCATTTCCGGTGGAAAGAATGGGAAGACTACGTCCAAAGGTTCAAGTGCTTTGTGACTATTTGAGGAATTGTGGAACCCGAAAAACAGAGGGCAGCCTTCCTGCGTTGTTATGGGCCAGCTGCCTTCCATCTAGCTAAGGCACTGGTTGCACTGGAGGCCTTGTTGACTATTCCCTTGCCAAGGATTATTGCGGCCATGACTAAGCACCTCACCCTATGGCTACGCAGATTAAAAGGTGAATGGACTTCCAAGCAAAAGGAGGGTGAGTCTGCAGCTGCCTACCTAGCTGCTCTCCGCACATTGGCACAGCATTGCCAGTTCATGGATCTGGAGAACTGATTGTGTGACCATTTTGTCCATGGTCTCATTAGTGACAAGGTGAAATGCAGGGTGGTGGCCCAAAAGGAAGGAGGCTGTGGCTGCAGAAACAACTGAGCAGGCCAAACAAGGCTCACCCAAGGACAGGCCACAGCCAGGCAACACGCACCCGCTGAGGAGTGCTGACTCCAGCCCAGTATCCAGCCCTGCCTGTAGTATTGAGCTAATTCACCCAACACAGCTCAAACCCCAGCCTATGGGTCATCAGTCATCCTGCATGGGTGTGGGGAACATCATGAGGATCACAATTGTCGTTTCAAAGATGCCACATGCCACAAGTATGGTAAAAAGGGCCATATTGTGAGAGTTTGCCATACAATGCAATCTGCCACGACTGCTCCACCTCAGCCCAGCAGTCGGAGATCCAGGGAAACTCACGGCAGCAACTCCATTGCCATGGATGTCCGCAACTATACAGCCGTCATCAATGGTCACACTGTGCCCTTGCCTGCAAGAGAAAAGGTCGCCCTCACAGTACTGATAAATGGTCATCCCTGCCAGATGGAAGCAGACTCAGGTGCAGGATTCACGATGGTATCTGCCTGTGCAGTGAAGTCCCTTTTCAAGGGGCATCATTCCCAGGCCATCTTAGGTCATACACAGGCATAAAGATTGAGGCAGCTGGCATGAGTACCATGCAGGTACAGCACGGAAGCAAGGCAACCCAGCTGAAGTTGGTCATTGTCAAGGGGGACTGTCCTAGCTTGTTGGGAATGGATTGGTTCCCTGATTTGGGGATAGGAATCATGGGACTGGGTACTGTAAGTGTCGAAACGAACTTTGATGTATTGTACCAAGAGTTTCCTAATGTTTTTAGTGACATACTGGGGCAGTATATGGGCTTACCTATTGCATTTCAACTTGACCCTGGGGTAGTGAGTTCCCTTTGCTTTAAAACCAAAAATTGATGAAGAGTTGGACAAACTGATCCAACAAGGGGTATTGGAAGTGGTAGAAAGCAGCCGTTGGGAGACGCCAGTAATGCTCCCTTAAAGGCAAATGGGGAAATCAGAATATGCACAGATTACAGATGCACCATTAACAAAGCATTACAGGAAAATTCTTATCCGATTCAGGTGGTAGCACATTTAATGTCTTCGCTTGCGGGAGGGGTAGTATTTGCCAAATTAGACTTGGCACAAGCATACCAGCAGTTGCCTGTAATGCCGGAGGCTGCAGAAGGTCAAATGATCGTAATGCACGGAGGTGCATTCAGGGTAAAAAGGCTGCAATTTGGAGTTAGCATAACCCCAGGCATTTTTCAGGGCCTAATGGATAAGTTGCTAAGGGGTTTGCCTGGGGTGCTACTGTATTTTGACGACATCTTGACTGCTGGATCCTCACATGAGGAATTGTTGAATAGAACCAGGAAGGATCTGAAGAAACTCCAGGAAGCTGGGCTCAGAGTGAAAAGACAAAATGTAGCTGGGGGGTCCCTAGAGTCGAGTTCTTGGGGTTTGAGATTGACACCTTGGGAATTCACCCAACAGCGGCAAAGACCAAAGCTATTTCTGAGGCTCCCAGACCCCAAAACAAAACAGAATTGCAGGCATTTTTGGGGCTAGTAAACTTTTACCGTTAGATCCGAAGATCTAATGCGGGAATGAGGACTCGGTAGCCAAGAGTGATTTCACGCAACAGCTCTTTTAATCATGGTTAGGACCCAGCAACGG